>CAJVPZ010002507.1:0-12323 GCA_910592135.1 Racocetra fulgida | reverse complement strand
GTAAAGATTGAAAGGTATAATAGGGACAATGAATTTGATTTACAAAGAGCGAATAAGACGCTGATAGAAGGAACAAGTAAATATGTGAAAACTGACATCAATGAGTTAACGAAAGCGATAGAAACTTTAAAGATATCACAGGTTGAAAAGAAGCCTGACAATGACATTCAAGAAATAAAAGATGCGATTAAAGATATGGCAAAAGCAATGAAAGATCTAACTAAAAGAGAAGGCATCTCACGGCAAAATGAATGGAACACCGGACTTCGATGTTATTCATGCCAAAAGGATGGTCACATATCACGTGATTGTCCAGAAAAGGTAATAAAAGATCGCCCTGTGAATAAGTTCGAAGATCTCCAGAGAAAGGATCAAAGCTTGAATAAGGACAATAATAAGCAAAAGGATCCCGATATACGTTTTGTGGAGCTCACCAACGATGAATCGAAAAGTAATACGGAATATTTGTTGGTAGAATTGATTGAAGGAGAACAAGACGTAGGCGATGTAAGGAATTTAGGGAAAAGGAAACATGATAATCAGATAATAGGTGAGAAATCTAATAAAAGAGGAAAATCACAGGAGGTATTAGAAGTGAGACCAAGTGAACCATCATCATCAAGTCAAAATAAGGACATTAAAAATTCAGTAATATACATACCATTAACGGAACTAACAGAGGATCTTGACGTACTGAAAACCGTCGCTGAACTGAAATTTAATATTACGCTTGGGCAACTATTCAAATGGTCACCCAAGGCAAGAAATGAGATCATGAGAGCGTTAGCTCGTAAAAGAAAAAATACCAACATCATAGATATAGACGTTAGGTTAAGATTTGTCAAGGAAGATAAAGTTCGGAAAAGTAAGACCGAAATAGTGCCAATGTGGCCTGCCTTAATCAATGGAAACCTAGTCAATGTACCGATCGATCTCGGATCTCGCTTGAATTTGATGCATGAAGTTATGCAAAGAAAATGGGGCTTAGATAGGATCGTGTATATGGAAAAGGAAGAATGGCAGATGACAGAATAAGTGAATTTAAAGGGTACATATCTCAAGTGAAAGTTGAATTAGAAGGCGTAATAACGAATCAAAGCTTTTATGTAATGGAGTCGGCAAGCTTTGATGTTTTACTGGGAATGCCGTGGATAGCCAGTGCACAATGCAACCTATATTGGAAGAACAATGAGTACTGGTATACAGTATCATCGAAAAACAGAGAATCATCGTTCCTAGTTTTGGTTGTGCCAAAAAGTTGGATAGAAAAAGACGAAGAGGGTGATGATGAATTAGATAAATATAGTGATGACGATGAAGAGGTTAACAGAGTGGTGGCTGTACGAAAATTTCAAATAATGAAGAAAGATGGACAAACCTTGGAAAAGGGCAATGAATGATCAGGGTTCAAAATTGTTTGACACGAATCACCTGATATGAGATCATGTGAAAAGGAAGTACCGTCGTCAATTTCAGAGCCAGTAATGTTGCGTAAGTTAACTATAGAAAACGTGAAATTGTTGAATTATGGGCCTAACCTTTTGCCCGAAGAAAAGCAATATATTAAATGTCAGTTAATTAATGAGGTGTCCAAAACGTTCGCATTTGATTTATCTGAATTGGGACGTACCGATTTGGTAGAATACGAAGTGAGGACCGGTGGTGTAGAAATACCCTATATGAGATTAAGGCAGATTAGGATCAACAACCTGAAAAAGCCCAATTGTTTGAAGAGCATCTGAGAGAGATGATAAAGTATAGATTGTTGAAGGAGGAAAAAGGACCATACGCATATTATTGTTTCCCGGTAGATAAAAAGGAAGGAGGTACAGATCGAATTCGCGCCGTTGGAAATATAAAACCACTCAATCAGTACATAATAAAGGATAGTTACCCGCTACCGATTATAAGAGATATATTGGAGAAAGCAGCTAGACACGAATGGTATTCAAGTGTAGATGCATTCAAGGGATATTGGCAGATACGAATACGAAAGAAAGATCGAGACAAGGTTGTGGTTTTGATGACGATGGGAGTATTACGATACACCGTAATGTGTATAGGGTTGAAAAACACTAGTGAAATGTTCCAGAGATTGATAGATTTGATCCTAAAGGGAGACCGGTGGAAAAAGGTAGCAGCAGCATATCAAGACGACATAGGGTTGTGGACCGATGGTGATTTGAAAGGCCACATGGATATGTTCATTGATTTAGCCAAAACATTCAAGAAGGCTGGGCTCACCTTTGCAGCAAAAAAATGCTTTATAGCATATAAAGAATTAAATATATACGGGTTTGTTGTTAGTAAAAGGGGAATAAAAGTGGACAACAAAGGATTAAAAAGAATAAAGGACTGGCCAGACCCGAAGAATCAAAGCGAAGTTAGGTCGTTCCATGGAACAGTGAGGTATTATCGGCATTTCATAAGAAATTTTAGTGAAATTGCGAGGCCGTTGATGGATTTGATGAAGAAAGAAAGTCGATTTGAATGGGGCGAAAAACAGAAGGAATCATTTAATAAGTTAAAGAGTATGTTACTGAAAGATGTTGTGCTAAAAGGGCCCGATTGGAATGGTGCAAAAAATGGATTAAGGCCATATCATTTGTATACCGATACGTGTGATGTGTCGGTTGGGGCAGTCTTGGAACAATACGACGATGAAGGTAATCTAAGGCCAGTAACGTTTAAGTCGAGAAAATTGAACCAGCATGAAGTAAATTATATAGTGACGGAGAAGGAATACTTGGCGATAATTTTCGGATGTAATTCGAATGAACGGTATGTTGGAGGTACGGTGTTCAATGTATGGGTCGACTACCAAGCACTTGAATGGTTGTTTAACAAGGCCGAGCTAAAGGGAAGGTTAATGTGCTAGGTATTGACACTACAAGCTTTCGAATTTAAGGTTTGTTATAAGAGTGGAAAAAGGCATGATAACGCCGATGGATTATCAAGATACCCAGAAAGATGTTTGAATAAAGAAGGAAATGATGAGGAATTCGTAGAAGGTATATTGATGCGAGTGGAAGGCTTTAAAAATAACGAGCAAGACTTGAATTGGATAAAAGGGTATCTACAGGATTTAAGTGGTCGTGTGAGGTAAAAACGTCGGATTTGATACGGTTGCGACAAAAGATGAAACATTATTGTATAATCGGCGATCATTTGTACAAGAGAGCTAAGGGAGGTGTCTCACCAAAACGAGTGATATTTGATGAAAATGAAAGTTCAAGATATTAGAGGCGAATTATCGAGGAATAGCCAAAGATGAGGGACATAAAGGTATTAATGAAACCGCAAGAAAGGTTTTAATGAACTATTGTTAGGCAACAGGAAATGTATATGAAGATGCAAAGAAATATGTGAAGTCATGTGTACAATGTCAGAGATGTGCAACAAAAGCAATCAAGGAACCAATCCACGTGGTCGCGACAAGTTAGATTTTCCATAAACTGTACATCGACTGTCTAGAGCCGTTGCCAAGAACTTCAGGAGGCCATGAACATGTTGTATTGGCAGTCGAAGAATTGACTAGGTATGTGGAAGGAAAGGCACTGAAGAAAAAAAATACTAATGTAATAGCCTAATTTATTTGGGATGAAATTATAACAAGGCATGGGTGTTTTGTGGTACTTGTTTCAGACAGGGGTACCGAATTTAAGAACAATGTGTTAACCAAATTGGCAATTAGGTTAAATATCGATCAGAGGTTTGTGGCCAGTTACTACCCAGAAGCAAATGGACATGCAGAATGAACAGTGCAAAAGTTCACCAGAATCATAAGAAAAATTTGTACAGAAAAGCAAAATAAGTGGCATGAGTATGTCAGGAGCGCGATTTGGGCAATTAATGTAACAGTAAGTGATTTGGGATACTTATCATTCTGCCTAGTATATGGACGTGACGCTGTAACACCCATTCAATTGATGTTAGAGACCTATAAGGTGTATGTTGCAAGAAAGGAATAGACAACAGATGAGTTGTTAGAGTACCAAACCAAACAAATCAAGGAATTGGTAGTGGATCTTAAAAGAGCGCAAATTGAAAAGGATGAATTAAAATATTGGTGGAAGGAATTATATGACAAAAGGGCAAGAGTAAAAGAGACTTACCAAATAGAGGACTTGGTCCTAGTATATAACTCGACGTTGTATACGTCGGCCCAAAAATTGGATTACTGATGGATGGAACCTTATAGGGTTCGAAGTGTAGGAAAGTATGGGCAAATGTATTTAAATGAGCTTGATGGTTGTGAATTCAAAGACCCAGTAACAAGAAATAAGGTAAAAAAATTATTTACCTGGAATGAAGAACCATGTGATCTAACCGAAGAACAAACGAACGAAAATGATGAGGTCCTTGAGGACGAGAACTACTGGGGTCCAGCTCCTGTCGCATAGTTTTCGAAGAGCCTTTGTATTTAGTAAAAGGGATGCAGATCGATAGCGAAATGTACTATGAATCGATAAGTGGAAAAGTGTAACGGGAATATGGTTCGAACAACTCACGTAATCATGTGATCGATTGGGGCCGTATAGAAGATCATAGTGTTGGGTGGTATTAGTGAGATCGGGTACATTAGATACCTTGATCGTCAGATGTATAATAATAATAACAAATTAGGCATAATTAAAAAGTTTATTAAATTAATAGTGCATGAGATAGTTTAAGGGTTGCACAAGGTACGCAATAGAAATTTATATGTAAATAGCGAATGTAAAGTATAAGGTGAATTAAAATAAATTAATAATCAAGGTTGTACAAAGTAGTATAATGAAAAATTAATATAAATAGAAAATAAAAATAAAGAGCGAAAGTTAGTCTCTTGACGAGAGAAAAATAAAAAGGAGCGTTTCAGTATAAGAAAATACTTACATGCGTTATCCTGGAGTTTGTGAGTAAAGGAGAAAGTTGACTGTGCCAAGCGAGACCGAATATATATAAAGTTAAAGCTGTCTGGGCAAGATTATAGTCACCATGGTGATTGTATAACTTTGTGTCACCTAGTTAGATTATAGATATAACAAATAGTATAATCTTTATAATATAATACAAATATACAGACTACTTAAATAAACAACCAAAAGTTGTATATATGGCTAGTTATACTCTTTAATATAAGAAAGTTCTGTTATAAGCTTTTCAACCTAAATAATTTGAATAAAAACCTTAGCCCCAAAAAGGCTAATAAAAAAAAAAATACAAATGATAATACAGCATCACTAAGATTAGTGTAACTCTCTAAACATAACCAAAATTATTCTGGTCTTGTATAACAATATGCTAAAAGCAAATATAATATGATAGTATAGTATTACTAAAGTCAATATAACTTTCTAAGTATAATCAAAATTGTTCTGTATATTTGCAAAATTTGTTCTAAATTCCATTATAGTAGATAGTATTTAAAAAAACAAAAAAAAACACTAAGTGACTATATAATATTAAAACCTGAAGCATTTGTAATTAGCTGCAATAGCAGAAACTAGCTTAAGATATGAGTTAGTAGTATCTGAGCAGATAAGTAAAATAAGTAGAAGAAGATATCTGATAATGAAATACTAACTTTGTTATGTGATAAATCTAATCAGACAGCAGTTTTTGGCTTGAAATATGAGTTCTTGCAAATTCTGTATTAATGTTAAAATATTTTAAAAGAAAAAATAATATAGTATACTATACTGAAAGATTATAAAGATCTATAATTTAAATATTACTAATTTAGAAGTTTTACAAAAATAAAAAGATAAGCAATATAGAAAATATAATCTAGCTAAATATAGTAGTTTCAGAATGCAAGAGTAGCATTGAATATAGGTCTGATCCTCTTTATTACTGAATAGTTTAATGACAATATCTCTTCAGAATAAAAGATATTTTAATATCTAGTATTGATTTCAAATATAGCATGCTAATAGTATAGCTAAAATATATTTAAGCATTCATTAAAGTAGTTAGATAAATATTAGATCAGGGGGCATTCATAAATAATGTTATATATCCTATATAGAGCCTCATGACTCTTTAAACTATATAAAAAAAAATTTAAAATCCATATATTTATATCCTTTAAACTGTAATCCAGGCAAATTTGTTTGGAAAATTAAAGTATATTTGGTATTTTTTAAATAAAAAAATAATTTATTAATAATATAGGGTCTATATTTATTATAAAATATATTCTTGAAAACATATTTTATAAACTTTATTATAAAAATTTTTTAAAATTATTAGTAAACTTTGGAGTAATAAAACTTTAAAGTTATAATTTAAAAATTTTTATTATTAAAAATTTTTCAAGATTTTTTAAGATTTTATATGTTTTCAAAGCTTTAAAAAATTTTTGCTCTTAATATAAGTCCAAATTTTTATAAGTAAATTACAATACTTATAATAATGAAAAATATTATCCCTTATATAAACTAAAATATTGTATTAAGAACTATAGCTTTAAAATTAATATTTAAAGAGTTCGTTAAGAATAAGTAGATAATTTTTTTGGTTAAAAATTTTTTTTTAAATTAGTATACTTTTATCTTATAAGCAACTTAAAATTTTTTTCTTATAAAATAAAATTAAATACTGCTATAATATAATCCTTATTTTCAAATATTATTAAAAAAAAAATTATTTAAATATTTTAAAAATTAAAAAATATAGATCATAAATATATTTATGATAATTTTCCAGACAAATTTGCCTGAAAAAGCTTACAGTTTAAGAGATATAAATTTTTATAAAATCTTAATAATCTTGTGACTCAGTAATCCAAATTAAATAAATTTAGTACCATTAGATTCCTCTCAGTAAGAAGAATCTAATGGTACTAAAACTATTTAATTTGGATCACTAAATCAAAAGATATGAGCAAAAACTGTTAATTATATAGTAATTAGATATAAAATTATATTATTAAAGTTTTTTGCTAATATCTTTTGATCTAGTGATCCAAATTAGATAATTTTGATACCACTGGATTCCTCTCAGAGAGATGAATTTAATGGTACTAAATTTATCTCATTTTGACTACTGAGTTACGAGATATTAATATTTTTATAAAAAAATTATGTTATTTTCCTTTAACACTCCTCTACTTTTGCAAAAAATGTAAAAAAAACATTATTTTTGTAAAACCTCCTCTCCTTCTTGTATAATATTATTTATGGATGCTCTCTCACTAGTTGGATTAGTATAATCTAATAATAAATTGTAATATAATTCAAAAATTATGTAAATACTTATAAATAGATCTAATAAAAGTATTTTTGGCTTTTCTAGACAAGTTAAAAAAAAGATTATAATTTTTGGAAGATAATTTTTTTTTTTTTAATTAGCCTCTTTGAAGCTAAGGTTTTTATTCAAATTATCGAATAGGGAGGCTTACAACAAAACATTCTATTACATTAAAGAGACATTCATCTACATATATACTTTTGATGTCTAATTTAAGTAGTCTGCCTATTATTGTAGATTTTACACTATATATTATATTTATAACCTAACTATGTGTATTACTCATTTAAACCTTCTATAATACAACTCACTTGTATTATCAGTATATTTCTATTATATTTGTCAGTTAAGAAGTTTTAAATACTTTTTCTATTTCCTTAAGACTAATTTATCCTCATAGCATTATGATTAAAGCTTTTTATATTTACAATTTGGCTAATCTAGACTTTAGTAATTTATACTGAATTTAAAAACAAGTATTTGCAAGTTGAGGCTTTATAGAGTTTATCTAAATCTCAGTATCTACTTTACAGACTATCTATTATGCTTCTAGTTTCTCCAAACTTTCAATTCAGATAGCTTGAAAGGGTAGTCTCTTTCTTCAGTTACCTGATAGCCTTGTTGATATAGTGTTTTTGCCAAACACCTCAGTTTTATTTAATTTTTTAGTTCTTCAAATAATGATTCTTTACATAGCACTGTCAAAATCTGCACTATTTCTCTACTTGGATCTTGTCAAGTAAGTTTCTGTATACTTCAAACTTCTAGATTTATCAAGCTGCTTCACTTGGGTTTTGTATAATTCATGCATTATATTAATGTTTATAGCCTTTTAGTATAAGCTAATACTAATCTGTTAGATTATATACAGTTTACTGTAATATATTTTGTAAAATTCGAATTTCTTTGTTAATGAGATTCGAACTCTTGTCCTGCCACTTGAGAATACAACTACTTATCAACTTTACTAAGTTACTACATCCTTAATTTTTAGAAGTTATATTTATCTGTTTAATATTATTTATTTATTAGTTTAGAACATTTTTTTATTTTATTAACTAGCTTTTTTAGACTAAGATTTTTATTTAAGTATTTAGATAAAGGGCTCACAATAAAAATTTTTATTTTTATTTTTATTTTTTTTGGTGTTAAGGTGGGACCTTGCTTATAACTTTATTTATTATTAATACTTTTATATATACTGCTATATTTTCGTATTATATATATTAAGTATACCAAGCTTAGACTCAGATCCTATTAATAATTTACACTTTAGCTAAAACTATTACTTGCACAATAGATATCTTCATCTTCTACTAGCCACTAATCCAATTATCTGCAATTCAAACCTACTGGAGTAGTACATCATCATCAACACACTCATCTGGTATTTTACCACCTTCACAAGTCCTATTTTGGCATACTTTCTTATAATGACATTCTCCATATCACTTATATCACTTATACTCAAGCTTTCAAATTTAGTAATCCTCTTTATAGGAAGGCCTTATAGCCTAATTAGGCTACTTTCAATCTTGGTAACCTCAGCTAGTCTGCTCAGATGAGTCCTATCAGTAGACTTCATGCTAATTCAGATTAAACCTCTATGAATAATGTCTAGTTTAGTTATTATGCTTGCTAATCTCTGTTATCATATTAGATAGATACTTTCATGTATTGGTATGAGTTCTTGTGTTGTGTTATAAGCTATCTTGTAACTTCCAAATAGTAGTTTTTTGTATTACTTTTCTTTTATAGACTAATGAATTGGGTACCATCTAGTAACTATGGTGTTTTAATGCTCTGATATTTTAAGTTACAAGGTGCTAAGAGTATAGACCTAGTTTGGCTTGTAGTCTGTAATACTTCTAATTAATCTTAGTATTCTTTAGTTTTTCTGATATGCAAACTTTATTCGTATAATATACTACCAACCCAGTGAATTCAGCTATTTCGAGTTATTACTATATATTCAAGTTTCAGCTCACTAATGAAAATTTTTATATTAGAGAATACAATTACAGTAGCTATATATACAACTTTTGTTTATTCATTTAAGTAATCTGCATATTGGTAATATACTATAAATTCTATATTAACTATTATACCTATAATCTAACTAGGAAGTTATCTATTTAAACTTTCTGTAATGCAACTTAACTTGTATTGCCAGTACATCTCTATTACAATCATCAGTCAAGAAGCCTCAGATGCTTTTATTGCTATTCTTAGAACTAATTTATTTTTGAAATATTATTACTAAAGCTTTCTATATCTACAATTCGGCTAACATAACAAAATCAGATAATTTTTTAGAAAAGAAGAAGAGTAAAAAATTTAAAATTATATATAAAAACCTGATCAAAATATATATTAGAAGAAAAAAGAGAATAAACTTCTAATAAAAAAAATTAGATAATAAATAATATTGCTTTAACTTATGCTAAGTTTGAGAACAAGTATTTGTGAAGCATAGCTACTATTGTTATCTATTTCTGCTTTTGTAAAGTTTATCCAAACTTCAGTATCTACTTTACAGACTATTAGTTATTTTCTAGCTTTTCTAAATTTATAATTTAGGTAGCTCAGAAGAGCAATACCACTTTTAGTTATATACTTTAATTTCATTCAGTTTTTTCAGTCTTTCAGATAATAATCTTTTATATAGCATCATCAAAAATTAGCTTTTGTATTCTTTAATCTATTAGTTATATGGCTGTTTTACTCAAGTTTTATATAACTTGTATATTATATTATAGTTTTACAACCTCTTAATATTAGCTAGCAGTGTTATTACATGGATGCTTTTAGACACTTTTAGACATTTTTTCAAATTAAAATTACTTAAAATTTTATTAAAATAATCTATTTTAATTTGTTTATAAATGAATTCAGCACCTAAAAAAATATATAATTATATATTATTTAACTTATTTTACTGATTATTTAAACTTTGAATATAGGCTTAGATGATTTTAGACAATTTTGGATATTGAACATTTTATTTAATATAGACATGTCTAATATACAATACTGCTAGCTAGTATGATCATATTACAGATGCAGACTCAATAAGATATAGTATTTTATAAATTCAAATTTTGTTATTAGTAAAATTTAAACTCTTGTTTTGCTGCTTATAAGTATGACAACTTACTAACTTTATTAAGTTGCTATATTCAGTTTAGGATATTTTCAAGCAGTACTCTTAATATTATTTGCTAATATTATTATCAATTGAATTTAGTAAATTCAAAATAAAGTATTATTAAATAAAGCTATTATTATAAAATAATAAAAAATAAAACTTACTTTTGAAAATAAAATCTAACACAAAAAGTTAAAGTTTTTTATGAAAGATAAAACTTACTCTCTATATATAAGACTTTTTAACTTTCTAAAAAACTTGTAAAAATAAAGCCTTTGCAAAAACAAATTTTTTAATAAAAATAAATTCTTAATAAAAGTTTAAGCATCTATAAAGTATAAACTTTAGTAAAAGACTATGCTATAGTTTGAATATCTATAATTTAAATACAAAATAGTACTTTTTGAATATAGTATTAACTATTTAAAAACATTCAAAATTGTCACTCTTTAATGAAATTTTCAAGAATTTATTAAGTAATATGTAGAGATTTTTAAAAAGTAGTATTATATAATATAAATAATGATATTAGGTAGTGAAGTTATATAAATAAGTTTGGAAGTACATTAAAATTTTAAACTGCTTTGTGATTTACTCTAATATATACAGTATTATAATATTATAAATATTATATCAATATTATTAGTAGTTTTTTTATATCTTTAGATAATTTATATATATAATATTAATGATATTAATATAATTATAAGAGGAGAGACAGAAATCAGATGATTTCAAGTTACTAAGAGGCTATATCTGATTCAAATATTAGCCAATTAAATTTAACTACAAAATATAGGACCTAATTAAATCACAAACCCCATCCTCTAAAAAATCAGCTGATTTTTGTCCTTTCACTAAATAAATAAATTTAATAGGCAAATCACAAGTCATCTAAACAAAATAATTTTTTTTATATATAAATTTTACTATAAGCCTGAATGTGGAGTATGCCTATCTAAAACTTTTTTCTTACTAAGTAAATTATACTTGGACTTGTAACAAAGTTGTAAAGCTCATCAAGAGGCATCTAATGATAGTAAGAATATTAAAATTGGCTTGGTAGTTTTTGAGAAATCTTTAAAAAACTTCTTTTTCACATATAAAATTTCTTTAAAAAAAATCAATTTTTTTTAAAAAAATTATATATATAAAAAAGCCAATTTTAACATTCTTACTATCATTAAATGCCTTTTGATGAGCTCTACAACTTTTGTTACAAGCCTAAGTATAATTTACTTAGTAAGAAAAAAGCTCTACATTCGGGCTTATAGTAAAATTTATATATAAAAAAAAATATTTTGTTTAGATAACTCATAATTTGCTTATTAAATTAGTTAAGGTTTGAAATTTAATAGTTTCTTTATATATGCATTATATAAAATCATTCATATATATTTATATTAATCTATGATATAACTAACAACATCATTAATAGAAATACTATTTTAATAAGTATAAGAATTATAAACAATATCAATATTAATATTTCTTAAAATTAAATAATAATAGAGTATAAAAATATAGGAATATCTAATATAATTAATTGTATATAAAGACTCTATATTCTCTTTTAAAAAGAAAATGGTATAAATAGGATTCCTAAAATATATACTGAAAATAAAATTTTACAAAGATTACTAAATATAAAAGATCTACAAGAAAAGTTAAAAATAAGTAAACTAATTACTATAAATAAAAATAATCTATACAAAAAAAATCAAAAATAAGCAAACTCTAATCTAACCTATCTATATATATTTTAGATCCTGTGTGAATTAATAAGTTTTAGCTAATATATACATATATATATTAAAAATTTTGATAAAAATCTGTATTTATTATAAAAAAAGTAGTACTCTGCAAAATCAAATCAAATTTTGAATTTGAATCAAATATTTGAAAATATTTGATCAAATTTTTAATCATCAAATTTTTT
>CAJVPZ010002506.1:0-12324 GCA_910592135.1 Racocetra fulgida | reverse complement strand
TACACCTGATCCTGCAAATCTATTGGCTAATTATACACCGGTGATGATCACCACTGGTTATAGTTACTAAAATACTATTATTTATTATAATAGGCTAATATAAATATAGCAGTACTAATAATAATTTTTTTAAAAATAAGTATATCAATTCAATAACTGTTACAAATTAAAATAAAGCTAATTATAATAAAACTAAAAACTTCTTGTAATTATTTTTAAAGTTTATAAAAGCTATATATACTCTTTTATTAATAATTCTAACTATAAACCTACCTCTAATACTAAACAAATCTTAAAAAATATTTTCTTAAAGGATTTTACTAATTATAACTGGTAGTTATCATTACAAGTATATAATTAACCAATAAATTTGCAAAATTAGATATAATATACATATCAATTTGTGTAATAAAAATAAATTTTTTTTTTAAAAATGCTAATATTTTATGAATTCATCTATAATACCACCTTCAATATTCTAATAAAAAAATTCTTGCTAAATTTTGTATTATTTAACAACTTGTAAAATTTTAGGCCTTATCCTAATTCTAAAATTAATAAAATAAAATTTTTTTACTATATAGCACTGCTTATTTAGTATTTCTATAAAATAATATCCTATAATTAAGATCTGAGTATTATTAACTGCTCTATCAGTCTATTTCTTGAATAAAACCTGAAGTATAAAAATATTAATTTATACCTTTTTATATAAGTATTTCCTAAATATAGTATCTAGTTCTAAATAAAGTACCTATGGGTACTAATCAATTTTAAAAATCAAAGTTTTGAATAAAACTCTAAATATTATAAGTAGTTTTATATAATAGTTTATTATTATTAGCTAATTAAATACTAGTGATGATTACTACTAGTTATTTTAAGTAAAACTATTCTTAAAAATTTTTAATTTTCTTTAAAAAACAAAAAACTCTACTGCTAATCCTCTATACATATAAACAGAAACAAAACAATAGCAAAAATATACAACTGGCAATAGAAAATAAAACTTGCAGCTTTAAAAAAATAAGAAAACTAAAACAATACTCAGTCTCTGAAGAGACTAGAGTAAATAAGCAGAAGCAGCAAAGATATAAAAAAAATTTAAAGAATTGTCAAAAATTTTGCTTTTTACAAGACAGTTTGGAAGATTGGCCTTGACCTCAGAATGTAAATCAGTTTTTATTACACAAAATACACAACATGTAATAAAGAATAAACAAAGAAAATATATTAAAAAACATGTAATAAATAAAAACAAAGGAGATATACAAATACAATAACCAAATAGTTATATAAAACAAGAAGCAATAGAAAATTCTGAAAAAAATTCACAACAGCAAAACAAGCAGAAGAATAAATAGTGTAGTATATAAAGAATTACAACAATATAAAGCAGGAAAATCAATTTTTAGAACTTGCACTCAGAAAAAAAACAATACAGCATATCAAGAAGCAGCATAGTTAGAAATTGACCTAACGAACTTATTCTATAAGAAGAAGTAACTAATATTATAAAAAACCTATATACAACAGAAAGAGAGAGGCTATTCACATCTAATAAAGAAAGAATAGCGCCAAGTACACAAGGTTTAGAATAGAGACAGAATGGATGAAAAACTAGATAAACAGAAAAACTGTTGACAAAGGCAGCATAATAAAATAATATTAAAATTATTATTACAGCACTTTAAAAAATCTGTTGAATTAATAAAGATAAACTACAGATAGAGAAAGAAAAAATAGAGTTAAAAAGAAAAAAAGAAAATGCAAGTTCGACAGAGAGCAAAGCTTCTAGAACAAAGATAACAAGAAGTCAAAGAAAAGAAGAAATATTGAAGAAAAGGTTCACAGGAAGAGATATTGAAGACATTATAAAAAAGAAAGCTTTAAACAAGTTATTTGAAGAATTAAGACCAAGAATTTTTGATAGAAGATAAAAACCCCACAATATACAACTCAAAAACTCACAAAGGAAAATATTAAAGTGGATGGGCTTCCTCTTTCCTCTTTTATAACTAATGATACCTTGTCTTAAATTAGTTTATAAATAGAAAATTAAAATTTGTTTTGCTATACTTAGATGATTATACAAGATATAATAGATAGTTAAAAATTAAAATTATCTTGATACCAATTTTTAACTAATTATATTATATATATAACAAATTCAAAATAAAAAAATAAATAAATAAATAAAACATACTAAAGTGGATAGTAGAAATTATAAACCAAGTAAACTCGGAAAGTAGACAAAATAATATTAAAAATTAGAAAAAGAAGAAAGAATAAATGGAGTAGACAAATTAGATCCATAACAAACATCAGCACAAATAAGAAAATTATAATACAGGATACAGCAACAAAGAAAACAATAGAAGTCAAGAATTGGAAAAGGAAAAAGAAAGGCATCAGATTTAGAATAGCAGAAAGAATTATAAAAAAAGTAGCTAGAAATTAAGAGAAGTATATTAGATTGCAAAAGAAGTTATATAGAAGAAAAGCAAACTTATAAAGTAAGAAAGAGAAAGCAGATACACAATTCTGAAGAGTCAAGAATAAGAAAAAAAAAGTTTTATATCTAAAATAGTAAGAAAGGTTTTAGGAAGATCAAGAAAGCAAAAGAAGTATACAAAAATTTAAAAAAAGCTTATCAGAAGAAAATCAAAACTATGGAGTAGAAGAGTAAAAGAAAGCACAAAGTTTTAATAAAAGAAAAAAAGAAGACTCAAACAAATTAATCAAGATTCAGGAGCAGAAGAATCAAAGTAGTATTGAAGAAACTAGAAGAAGAAAAGAGTTATAGATGAATACTTTTGGAGAAAATTTGTATAAAGAATATTATCATGAGCAAAAAGAATAAGGTGAGGCTCAGAAACTAGAAGAAACACAAAAAGAAGAGAGAAAATAGAAGACTGAAGTGCCAGAGCAGACTACTAGTAGAATGAAAGAAAATGAAGTATGAAAAGATGAATTGGAGTAACTAAGTAGTAGTAGAATTTTTAGAATATATAGAATAGAAAATACACAATGTAATACTTAGAAATATTGTTAGCTTAGATAGCTTAGCTTAAAAAAGCCATAGTCAGGCTATAACTAAGCCAAGATTTAAGCTATTAGCTATAAATAAAGCCAGAATTATAGTTATTTTTTATGACTTTAAATAATTTTTAAACTATAGCTCAAGCTGTAGCTTAAACAATTAACTTGGCTTAACTTCAGCTTGGCTTCAAACTTTGACTAAAGTGGCTTCAAGTAAAGCCAATGATATCCCTAGTAATAATCTTACTTTAAAATTAGTAATTCGATGTTTTGCATTGTTCACAAGTACTGGCCACAGCTAAAGAGCAATTACATTGTAGAATATAAATATAATTAGGTAGTTACCAGACGATAACTATAGAGAATAAATTTTTTGTAAGTTAAAAATTTGAAGGACTACTGAGGCAGGTTGTACCTGAGCGAAAGCTGGAAGTGAGTCTTTAGTTTGGTTAGATTAGTAATAGCTACAGATAGAAATATATAATTTTTAAATAGCTTAATTTCAAATAAACAGAGGCAGGAATGCCAAATTATAAAAAAATTTTTTTTAAAAAATAGAAAAATTTTATTTTGATCAAATTTCATTTAAATCTATTATAATGACTTTACTAAGTTAAACAAATTTACTAAATTAAGTAGTATTAATATAATTAATTTAATTTTAATTTTTTAAAGCTAATAGATCTAATTAATAAAATATTAATTATAAAAGTTCTAAAAATAGTCAGATTCAATATA
The DNA here is from genome assembly GCA_910592135.1 of Racocetra fulgida. NCBI lineage: Eukaryota > Fungi > Glomeromycota > Glomeromycetes > Diversisporales > Gigasporaceae > Racocetra > Racocetra fulgida. The sequence continues at coordinate 8,544 of CAJVPZ010002506.1, read as the reverse complement.
CAGAGCAGATTATAAAACTCTTTACAGCTATAAGAATTAGGCTTAAAACAAAAACTTATTCAAACCATTATTAGCATCTTTATACTTCTATAATTTAGATATTTGCTACAACAAATTTTTATTATAACACAAACTTTTTTTCTTAAAAGGACTATAAACTATACAATCTTTTTATTCTCATCTAGACAACCATACTTTACATCTTACATATCTACATACCAAATAAATTTAAACTATTACTAAATCACACTCTATCACTAATATAAAATAATTACAAAATATCTCTCAAATTATATACTAATATATCAAGTTTTTCTCCACTCTACTTTTCTACTTTAATGCCTCTTATACTATACAAAATCAAACTGACAGTTCTATTTCTAACTAACTAACCAATTCTACAATTACACATATCTCAATTCTTATTAAAATTAGTTTACTAAATATTAACAGACTATAATAACCTAATATTTATTTGAAATATTTAACAATAAATATTTGATATATTTGAGCTTTCTAAAACTCATCTTTCAAAACAAGAAACAAAATATAATAATTTACTTACTAACAAATATTCTAGTTTTTGAAGCTCTTATACTAACTTACATCAAGCTGAAGTTGGAATCTTTTTTTATAAAAAATCTCTAAATATATTGCATGCTTTATAATTATAATAGTTATAGATCTTGATCTACACTTCAAAAATATATCTATTAAATTACTTCAAATTTATATTCTTATACAAGAAAAGAAACAATTATGAAAAGAGATTTCTAAACAAATTATTTTACTCTTATAAAATATCTTTTACAAAATCATCAATTTAGATGATTTCAATAAAGTTTCAAATCTCAACTAGATTACTCTACTTCTAAAAAATCTTTTATACCTAAATATCAACTTATTAAATATCTTATTAGCTTTTAATTTAAGAATACTTACTGATTCTTTTTTTTTAACACCCATAACTATACTTTTCAATGCTCTAGTATTCAAAATAGAATTAATCAAATCTGTATTAATTTATCTCTTATCTATATAAATTATACAAATATATTTACAGACTTTATACTTGACTCTGATTATAGTATTATTACTTTAAAGATTACAATTATTCTTAATAATCCAAAACCTTACAAACATTACAAACACAAAGTCTTTTTTTGAAAAAACTGCTCTAAGGAAGCTTATAAAAACTATGCCAATCAAACTACACAAAGTTTTCAATGAATTGAATCTAAAATCTCTTCAATCTCTAATTAAATTCAATACAATAATACTTAAAACATAATTTATAAAGTTTTAATTAAAGCTGCTTCTTAAAACAATTTTTTTAAAAAAGTTAATACATTCCAAGAAGTTTAAAAAAATTCTTTTTCAAAACATCCACAGCAATATTATCACTATAAAAAAATACAATTTCTTAAACATCATTACAACTCACCAAATCTTAATACACTATTACAAAAATATTTATCTATTAATACAGATAACTCTATTTAAACACTCATACCTACTTTGATTCAACTCAAAAATGAACTACATCTTACTAAAATTACACTTAACAAATATTTATTTATTAATCTAAATACCTCTATTTAAACACTCTTACCTACTTTAATTCAACTCAAAAATAAACTACATCTTACTAAAATCACACTTAACTATTTTTAACAACAAGCTATCTACAAAGAAATTAAACAAAAAATTGAAAATCATAACAAATTATTCTAAGAAATACCTAAACTTTTTTACAAAAAAATCTTTAAAAGATACAATAATATTCAAATAGGCAGAGTATTCACAAACAACTCTCTATTTACTGAATAGGATGAAATACTAACTTCAATTTACTCTCACTTTACCACTACTTCAAATTCAAACCACTTGAAGCTATGTTACCAACTAGTAATTTTTTTTTATATAAATCATATTCTAAGCTTAAACCCTATTCTAAAAATCTTTTTAAAAATATCTAAACAAGAATAGCAAGAAATAATTTTTAGTCTTTTTAAACAAAAAGCTGCAGGTTTCTCTGAAATTTGTTATGAATATATTAGATATGCTAATCCTAAAGCACAAAACCTTATTAGACACTTTTTAAGCAAATGACTTCAACTTCAAAAATTTCTACTGAATAAAAATCATCTAATATCCTTTAACTTCCAAAAAACAAATTGGGATTATACTTTAACAAGACATAATTCTGAAAGTCTCATTTTACCAAAATATTACTGATAAGTCATTTATCTGTTATTTTCATTTTACTGAATATTAAAACATTCTATTTCTTTGAAAATATATTACTGAAAGCTTTTTTACTGAAGGATGTTGAAATTCTGGGTCTCCTGAAATCCCCAAAAATATATAAACTAATTTGCCGACAATGACAGCCATTTCACCAACAAAGTTAGTGATTTATGAAAAGTTCAGTAAAATATACTGTCAGAAATATATCTTGTCGGGAAAAGGGATATCGAAATTATGGGTGGGGAAATGGTATTTTGGGAAGGTAGGTTTCGGGAAAGTGAAAATTAACGAATATACCTACCGGTCAAAATTAAATATTATACTAGTATATGACCCGTGCCTTTGGCACGGAAAAAACTTTATTAAAAATAAAATGGTCAAATATTTATAATTTATATGTTTTTGCTATTTATAAGACTGTACAAAGTTAATCTTATGTTACTTATTTTATAAAATCTAAAGTTTAAATTGTAGGCTTTTTTCCAGTTGCTTTTATAAAACGTATAATTTTGAGAAATTAAAGTCTTCATTGATTAGGTGATATTAGATAAATTGGTACCAAAAAACTGTAAAGCAAGTTGGCTGAAACTTGTAAAACAGAAAATCAATTTTGCATAACCTAACATTTATTTATGATATTCAAATGTTAGTGGAAGCCCTAAACACATAAATTTTAGAAATTTCAATTACTATAGTATTTACATGCATATTTTTTGATTATCTACTAATCATGCAGTGTTAGCCGAATTATGATAATTTTAGAATAATTTAAATTTTATTCCAACTAATGAACCATTCACTGTTGAAATTGCTAAACAAAAAAATTTAGTGCCGCTATCTACTAACGTGCCAGGTTTGTGGCGCAATAAAAATTCTTCAAAGTTCGTTTATGTTAGGGTTAGGGTTCTGGATGTTTATATAGTAAAATTGTCTAGCGAAAACTTTGTTAAAGCACTAAAGGGTGTTTCCTATGCATATTTTCAATAAATTGACGATTTCTGACAAAACAGACGTTTGTTTTGAATCTTCTTGATCGTATTACGTTACACCTGATCTTGAAATCTGATTCGTAGTTCAGGGGATTGATTAGTGGAGCAACGGAATAGGCTGGAATTGATAAATTTCTCCCAAAAATCACCTAAAATTTTGCTAATGAAATGGTAGCCCACATACTAAGTAAAGCTGCCCAGATGATAACTTTGCTATAGTACTGTAGTATAGTTGGCATTTATCATCGCTTAATGCCAGCCCCGGGCCTATTCCGACCCTAAATTTTGGCTAATCTATCCTAATTCAGGACATCTGCGCCACAAACCTGGCACATATTCAAGGGTGCGTACGTACGTACGTAATTATGACAAATTCCTTACTTCATAAAAATTACTCGAATCTAACCATTTAAGTGCTACTAAAAATTCAATTTATACATATTCCCGGATTATGATATATTCCGGCATACATTGACATTCTCAGGTTCATATGAATAAATCACATTTTCTGTCATTTGGATTCGGATACAACCAATTAAAAACGTTAAAGCGTACGAACTCAGAATTGAATGGTATAGATTTAAATGGAATTATTCAAATGTCAATTGTCCGTTAATAATATTAAATGGTAAGTTGGATAGCATGCCATTCAACATACCTGTTATTAACTAAATATTACATTAATTCTGTAGTTTTCAACAAAAAGAGGAGCCGTTAAAAATCCCGAAGATTTAAATCCTGATGGTACTATATCCCGAAGCTCAAAATCTCGAAAAAGCAATATTCCAACAATTCAATAATTCGAAAACTAAATCTCGAAAAAAAAAATTAACCCGAATGATTATAATCCTAAAGGATCACAATCCCGAAAAAAAATATCCTGGTTGTAATAATCACGAATGTAATAATCCTGAATATAATAATCTCGAATGTAATAATATCGAATGTAATAATCTCGAATTAATTATCTCGAATTAATGATCTGAATAGGCAATTTAGTTTTTTGATTTCTTTTCAGTTAACATGGAACAAGATAATCAACCGAGAGACTATATACGACGCTTTTAAATCCGTGAACATTCAATTGACTTTTTACGTTCAAAATAATTTGTAAATATTAGATATCAAACGGCAAATGCGAATTTGACAAATTGACATTTCACAATTTTATGAGCGTTGTTCTATTTTGTTAACATGAAGCTGATTACGTCTAAATTGAAATATTATAATTATATTCAACTGACCACAGCCAAAAGTTAATCAAACTAAATTAATTGCCTATTAGATCATTAATTCGAGATCACTAATTCGAGATTATTACATTCAGGATTATTATATTCGGGATTATTACATTCGGAATTATTATATTCGGAATTATTACATTTGGGATTATTATATTCGAGATACTTTTTTTCAAGATTGTGATTCTTCGGGATTATGATCATTCGGGATATATTTTTTTCGAGATTTAGTTTTCGAATTAATGAGCTGTCGAAATATTGCTTTTTCAAAATTTTGAGCTTCGGTATATTCGGAATTCAAAAAAAAAGTACTACTATTGCTATATATATCGCATATATTTTTATATTTTTAGTTTAAAGTATTTGTATTATAAAAACTTTGTAAATTATATTGGCTTTAGATCTATACGTAGTAAATATATTGTAAACATCTTATTTTCTCTGAATTTCTCTTTTTTTTATTTTTTTATTTATTAATACTCATTAAATATGTAATAAAAAAATTATAATTTAAATAAACTATAAAAATTTCAAATAAAAATTTGCCAAATCAAATAATAAATCAAATAATCTTTATTATTTAGTAATATAATCAACTCTGAATATTAGTGACAGAAAAAACCTGTAAACCAAATCACTAACTTTTACTGCAACTCTGAAGAATCTAATCTCACAATGATTACATATAATCAAATAAGTATACAGCTAAACATCCTAGTCACTTCAATTTAAAGCGACTAAAACTTCAGATTTGATCATATATAATCATTGCGAGATTAGATTCTTTAAGGGCTAAGTTCATTACAGTAAAGTAATTTTGATTTCCAAGTTTTTTTCTTTCCGTTACTCATATAACAAATCTTAGTAATAAATTCTGAATATAATGGATCTAAAATTTTAAATTTATATTAGTTGGTTAAAAAGTATATAAACTTTTAAGAAAGCATGATAATTCTTCTATATCAAGTTTTTTCTTACTTACATTTTACCAATATCTTGAACCTACATTAAGAAGCCGAGTATATTTATAGTAGATTCACTATTACAAAAAATTTTGTATATGATAGTAATTCCTTATATATGGCCAACTGAAGCATATAAAATAAATTTGAGAAGGCAAGTCCGATATGAACCTCATTTGAAACTGATATTTGGAGGAAATAGCGGAAATAGGAGACCTTAGGACACTAATCGGGTTCATATAAGCGTTCAATACATATCGGGATGCCGATAGCTCTATAGGTATATCGATAAAGCTACCTATAGAGCTATCGGCATCCCGATATGTATTGAACGCCTATATGAACCCGATTAGTTCCTAAAGGTCTCCTATTTCCTCCAAATATCTGTTTCAAATGAGGTTCATATCGGGATTACGTTATGCCGGTTGGAGCCCGAATTGCCTTCAAAATAATTAAGCAGCATCTTGATCTAGAGGGTGGAATCGATGAAGAATTATTTGATCATCGATCAAAAATTTCGAGCATCAAAATAGGCTTTCATTCATTGAGTTTTTAATTCGAACATCAGTCAAAGTTAAAATTAACTATTTGTTTTGGTAATGAAAAATTTTTTGATTATTATGAATAACAAGAAACAAACTATTGATAAAAATTTTATATTATACTAAGTTTTTATATATACTTTTGATATTTTAAAAACTCAATGAACATTCGAATTTTCGTTCAACTGATGCTCGAAATTATTAAACAATGCTCGAAACTCATCGATTCTGAACTCTATTTTGACACTAGCAAATTACACCAAAAGAGCTGGTTGAGAATAGCCTAAAATATGAAATAAATTACAATAAATACATTAGACAATAAATTTAAAAAAAAACTTTAAATCGTACATATCGTAATCTGTTATATAAACAATCATATTAATAGTAAAAACCAATACCTTTTTTGTCAATTTAAATATTAAAATAAAAAATAAAATTCTAGATATAACAAGTTATCTTATGATAATATGGCCGCGAAGATCTTGATATTCTACAAGTTTGACTGGCATATAACATATGGTAAGCCAACGATTAAGGCTATTCCAGTATTCTACAATATAAAATATTACAGATTAGCAATTCCGTAATTCTTAATAATAGAAAAAACAACTATACATTCTCATATTTATGTCAGTAGATGTCTATTTAAAGAATAAATTAAATATAACAAAACTGTTTAAAACCAGAAACGTAATAACTTCTTAAAAGCCACGTTAATACTAATAGAAAATTTAGTATAAAAACATCTAGTTTTAAATTTTGAATATCATTTTTGTGGATTTACCTTCTACTCATTTACCTCTACTCATTTCTGCAAAAGCCCATCTAGAACCCGTCTAGAATTAACGATTGCAAGTAGATTCAAAGAGAGATAATAGTTTAAAAATAAAATTTTGTGATAAAATCAAATCATCTGATCACAAAATTGATTTTCGCGTTCAATTTTTTTAATTTGATTGGTTAATCATCACGGGAGATCACGGGTCGATCGACAAAAATTAACCATCAGACGAATTTCGATTAAAAAAATTTCGTTGTAAAATGCAAAACTTGATGACTAGTTTCAGTGAAGGGTTTCAAAGCCTGTTGAATAAAAAAGTAATTTGTGTTCCTACAATAAAAATAAATTTTATTAATTAATAAACTATACTCTTCGTTGCACTCCTGGTACAAAAACAATATACGTGTGATCTTTTAATTACTTATTATTTTGGCATATTCATAATCTTTATTTTTCTTACATTAATTCTACCCTATCCCTTGTCGTTTTGTGTCCCAACATACAATTCTTGTGAATAATACATATATTTTTACACTACATTCACGTTATATTGCTATTTAAAAATGGTAAATTGTAGTAGAAAAAACATAAATGACAGAAATCAATTTTAAGATCCCAAATTTTAGAATATAATTTATACTTGAGGATCGAAATAAATGTATTCCGAAAAATCCAAAGTTCTTTCCCGTTCAGATAGAGAATTATTTGTTGTAAAATCAGAATAATCGGTATTGAGCTTAATGTCGTTGCAAGTTCCTTGAGCGTTAAAACTTAATGATTCTGAAAAATTACGATCAGCCTCATTAATACTTTTAAATAAAAAAGTTTCCGATGTTACTTCATTATTTTTTCGACATGTATCGTTTTTCGATTTTGATTTTCTTTTCGGCGAATATGAATAATCCGGATATATCTTTTTATGCCTATCTTTCGCTAAATTCTCGAGAAATTCAAAGAAACGAAGAACTTCTTTCGGCTGCTTACTCCATTCTTCGGATGCTAAACGAGAGACATCCCCATTGTTCATTTTCATTTCTTTTAATTTTAGCTTTGCAGAAAAATCACGACGAAATAGAACAAAAGCGTTTTGAGGTCTTGGGGGTGACGAAGAATAAGGATTTTTTCGAAAATTTGTCGCTTTTCGAGAATTTTTTGGCGGCGAAATTAGTTCATCGATTCCTATAGTTAATTGGTAAGGCGGTGTTTCATTGAAAAATTCATTATTAAACGAATTTTCAAAAAAAGATTTATAGATTCTCATCTCGGGTAAAATATTCATGAAATGAATTTCTCCCTTCGTCATTATTATGAGAATTCAAAGATTAAGGAGGCATTGCCATTAAATAAAAAAATTCCCATTCGTATACTAATTTGTCTTACCTGAAACACTATTTTCAGTTTATCCGATTGCTTACTTAAAAAAACTATTTCCAGTTTATCCGGCTGCGGCAACTTTTCTAATAATTGTGCAACAGGGATTGAATATAATGGTTAATTATTAGTATTCTTTGGCTGAAACAGTCACAGCAAGATCGCGCCATTCGACTTTATTTAGTATAATGTTTCTGGATAAACCTAAAATTTTGAATCAACCACCTTACGTGAAAACTTGGTTTTATAAAAGATAAATAATTACTATCGTATCACGATTCTTCCAAATATAAGTATCCCGTAAAGATCAGCAAAAATGAAGTGCTTATTTGGGGGAACGTCTAAAGCCGTGTCCAGTCACGTGTTTTTTGTTTTTAATTAATTTAGGGTAAGGGTTAGTTTGGA
>CAJVPZ010002505.1:0-12325 GCA_910592135.1 Racocetra fulgida | reverse complement strand
AACACTGTACACTCTGTAATTTTAATCCCATTTTACATAGTAGAATTTAATAAAAAAAAATATATTAATACAAACTTTACATCATAGAGCAAAACGTACCATATTGCGATCGAAAAGTGTTTCAAATTTTATTACGACAGTAGTGTACAAAATTTAAACACATCCTTTTTAGTAGTGTTTCGATTTGTAATCCGACTAATTTGGATAGAATTTGGATAGATCCGATAATTCGAATTAAATGTGAACATTCGTATCCGTTAATTTTAGCGGATACATATCGGACTACGGCTATTTTCATGAATTCTGGACGGCTGAAAATTTTTTGATAATCGAATCGATAAGCTGTGTCGAAATTAACAAGTTACGCCTGTCCGATATCAGAACTTGATTCGTTAATCAGCAATTTTTTCTAATGTCTAGAATCTAAGGTAAAAAGGTGTATTTTGGCGAAATCAAAGTAGCTAATATAAATTTTTTTTTTTATTTAAGTTTATATAAAAAAATAAGATACTATTTTGAAATAATCTGATTTATAGATTGTTTTACGAACCAATTTTAGGGGGTGGGGTATTGTGGCGAATTTAAATATCGAATAATTTTATATTATTCGATTCGTCTTGATGAATGGTAGTTAAATCATCTAAATTCCGATCACTGGATCACTAGATATCATCAATTTAAAAATAAACAAAAATAATTTAGAAGAAATTCTATCGAAATAAAAAGTTGCACTAAGGTAAGTGATCTTTGATACTAAGTAAATATGTGTTTATGCTAAAGTTGTTCACGGCATCAAATTACACATTCTGAAATTTTTATAAAATTTAAAAATTTTGTTAATTGATCTTGCAAAATAAATACATTATCACGAAAAATTTTAAATTTGTTTATGGAAACGTATTTTGTAAGATACTTAATAAAAATGTTTAAATTATATAAAAATTTTAGAATTCGTGTAATTTGATGGCGCGAACAACTTTACTTAGAGCATGAAAACCGACTTACTTAATATCAAAGATCGCCGACCTTAACGCTAACTTTTTATTTTTCAAATTATGTTTATGCAGCACTTAATCAATGATATCTTATCTAGAATTGGATGATTTTAACTACCATTTGATTCGTCTCATCGGAACGAATCGAATGGTATAAAAATCATTAGATTTTGATCGTTGCATCACGAGATATTCTACATTCGCTACACTACCACTTTTCGCCAAAATACCACTTTTACCTTATGAAACCAGCTGTAAAATATTTGCTTTTTAAAGATTGCTTCAGTTTTGATTATTTTGCACAACAAATGTGCTTTTTCCGAGCTACCGTATTTTCGCGTAATAACGCGCAGGGGTGTAATTCGAATTTTGGCCTAAATTAAGCTTAATTCGGGCCAAAATTTGAAATAACGCTCATGGGCGTTATTACGCGAAAATACGGTAGGTGCAATAAAAAATTTTATTTTTCGTAGATGTGAACTCCGAAATTCGTTATTTCGATTGGCCGATCAATAACTTTATAATTCGGATACTCGAAAAGTAATCCGAATTCAATCCGGATAGCCTTTGAAGAATAGAATTAAATAGCTTAAGTATATATAGTATAAATCCGAAAAACTCACCAATCATACTAGGCATGTTTTTAATTGGCGCTCAGAATAAATGATATGTGTTCCTACTATTGATAAATGAAACTGAATTAGTGAATTGATATTTTGAATAAGATTAATTTAAATCGCCAGTTTGCATGATTGACAGGAAATGTAATAAATATTATTGACTAATTTATTTCTTCCATAATAGTAAGTTTTTCGGACTTTCCTAAACGCAACCAATTTGATTAAGAGTACCTTTGATGCATACTAAAGTTCATGCTAATATCTTTATCAAACCTGTTCTTGCATATTACGATCTACTATAAAAATACATGAATATTAGGGTCTTTACGGGACATCTTTTTTATGTAAATGTATGTGAACTCGCCAAAAACATCAAATAACGAGTTATTTTCGCTTTCGTTCTTTACATTTATTTCCATAACTGTGTACTTCTTTGCTTTTGGATTAAGGTTTCCGAGTTGAAATTGAAGGCTACTGGGCATTATAATCCTTCAAAATCAAATATTCTTTTTGAATCCGAATTTCAAGGGTTTCATTAACTCTTTTAGACCTGGATGAATATTATTCTTTCTGGTTTGTAGATAACTTCAATAAATTCATTAAATTCTTAGGGTTCTTCAACTTAATTTCACTCAAAGCTTCATGGGTCTTCAGACAGTTTCAATTAAGGCTTCATAGCAGTCTTCACGTGTATTTTCAATTAGAGGTTTTTTTAGTTTTTCTTTTTTAGTTTTTTTTTTTTTTTTTGTTCTTTAATTTTAGTTTTTTTTTTACTTTATTTTTATTATAAATTTTTTTTGGTTTTGGTTTTTTTTCTTAAACCTAAAATGGAAAAGATCCACCTTCTTTTGATTAACTGCCTTCCTTTTTCTTGGTTCTTGTCCAAATTGGAAAGCCTTCAAGATTTTTTTTTTTTTAATAACCTTCATTACAAGTACTTGCTTATTTTCAATGTCTGAATCATCACGCATATTTCAAAGGTTAACATGTTAAAAAGTTATAAGATCGAGTAATTTAACTATATTATGCTTAGATTTGGATTTATTAGATACCTACTTGCAAAGAAAATCAAAGAAAAAGAAAAAGGGGGTAAAACACAAGCAGCAAAAAAAAAGTCAAACCCTTCAATTATGCCTAAAAGGAGGCATATCTTGTATAGACTTGACAATGCACATGTGAATGTGAATATAGAGAACACTATCATTGGCTGAATTTTGCTATTCTTCATTCTTCAGAAGGACCACTTCTCTTTTTCGTTGTTCTTGTTTCTTGCTATTTTCCCGAAAAAAAAATATACATATATATATAAAAAGATACTATAAACACCAATCCGCAAATAAAAGAATTTGAAGTTTAGAGGGTAAAATCGCCAGATAAGTCCAAATAGAAGCAAAGATAACGCTATTAAATAAGGGTTTTAATTTCTCAGTACAAAAAGAGAAATTAAGAGAATGAATATTATCCAATATAAAATCCAAAATACCAACCTCTTTTCAACGAGAATAACTACGAGATCTTTTAGAGCGGCTATACGACCTTCTTCTACCCCTCGAATAACTACGGCTGCGAGATCTTCTTCTATCCCTTGACCAGCTTCGACTTCTAGAGCGTGAAGGCGTTCTTCTTCTGTAGCGTGGTGGCGGGCTGAAAGAAGGCGTTCGACGATAGGTATTTCCACGGAAACGTGATGGTCTATCCCCCATATATTCACCGGGGGTCGGTGTATGCGGCCTCTGAGTCAACGAATAATCTACACGCATATTTCTTCCATTGAGTTCCTATGATCCGCAATTATAGTATTATACACAAGTGTCAAAAGAGACTATGAAAATAATATAACGCGGGTTATGTATAAACGTACCATCCCATTTGTTTTTTCCTTAGCAACAGACGCTTCTTCAACCGAATTCATGTAGACAAATCCAAACCCACGAGAACGATCGCTCTGTTGTACAATAAGCAACTGTAAATTATTATTCATTATGTGGACTTTGAATTCGAAGAAATGAAGATAATGTACCCGATGATCATAGACAATAGTCACTTGGTTAACCCTTCCATAACGTTCAAAGATAGCTTGTAAGTCTTTTTCAGTAGTCCTAAGACTAAGATTGAAAACACCTAAGACGTGGCTAGGATCAGGCTCCTATTAAAATTATTATTTGGATAAGTTAAATTTCTAAATAAGCATCACTAGCAGCTTGCATCGAACTTACGTCTCTACGACTCACTCTTCTTCTTCCACGACTTCTGTCGCGACTTCTGGATCTAGGGAATAAAATAGAATTAATACTCTGTCTTATTTTACGTGGTGCAAAAATAAACTTTACCTCCTCCTTCTTTCTCCTCTAGAGATACTCCTGCTCGAAGAGCTTCTGGAATATGAACGACGTCTATGTCGCCGAGAGGTACGTGTTTTATGAGGACTTCGGCTGCGTGTTCTGCTACGAGAGTAAGAGCGGGGGCGAGGAGAGCGAGATCGAGCTCGTGGACGAGATGCACCGCTCTCACGATCACGACCACGGTCGTCACCATTAACAAGTGAAGGTGGACCTTGAGATGGCATGTCAGGTGGTATATTAGAAAGTGGAGAGGATTCTTTTTTTGCTGAAGTAGAAAGTTCTTGCTAATTTTTTTATTTCGTAATAGACGAAGAAAGGGATTGATAAGCCAACTGTTTGTCAGCTGACAAAAATGATACATATATATAGTAACGGTAAAAAAACATACAGTTGTCGGAAATGTCGGAGATTTGACCTCAGTATCTTCAACCTTGTTGGCTGGCTGTGGATGTCCAGGGTCGGCATAACCTAACTCCATCGTTTCTCCTGTGCTGGTAATGTGTAGCGGAGTGTTGCCAAAAGGTCAATACGCAAAAAAAAAAACTTTTAATGCAGAAATTTACACTGTCATACGGAAGTGTACAAATCGTATGATCTCCGAGTGTTACCTCGAGGTTTTTTTTTACCGGGATGCAGATCAAAAAGTCATTCGCATTTATCATTGCTTCTGGGATGTTTCTTTTCATTATTCATGCATGGATTCTTGCATTGATGCATAAATTAAATTTATGAAATTTTTTAACACACAATTCTGAGAGAAAACCGGTCGATACGTACGATACTTAATGTATTACAATAATCCAATACGTAGCAGATATATGTTATACGTAAAATTTTTTTTTTCCTTATTGGTAGCCTCGCCGGTATCTTTATTAGATCAAAGCATATACTGTATCGGTATATTGTAAACAATCTAAACTGTAGATCCGACATCATCCGGCTGGTCTACCTCACCGGTTAAGGCATCGCCCGTACCGGAGGGCTGCACCAAGCTAGCCAGTGAAGCCATAATAAAATGGTCTTAATTTAAAGAAATTTTTACCAACATTTCATCAACAATTAACCTCTTCAACTTTATCCTCCTCTTTACAATAATAATCTAAATCTACTCTACTATCTAATTTAGCTTTTATTTTTACTCTATTATAGCTAAATTCTATCTGTTTGTGTCCAAGCTTCTTTCTTTTCTTTCAGTTTATTTTGTCTATGCTGATAGGAGATCTGGCTTTCAAAAGTCTTCTCTTGTTCTTCTCTTTACATTTTTTCTTTTGTTTCATGGTTCTGTATTCTTTCTCCTTTTCTAAAGAGTTTAATTTAAATGTTTTTTTTGAAAGTGTTTTTCTATAGATCTTCTCTCTTTCTAACTTTCTTAATATCATTCTTGAATCTTCTGCTTCTAGGTTTTGATTAATTCACTTGTGTCTTCTTTTTTTTTTTTGTTGGAATTGAGTTTTCAGTTCTTTGTTTTTATATTTTGATTAGTACATTTGGGTCTTCTTCATTTTCATTCTGTGTTTAAAGATTTTTTTTTTTTTTCTAGAGCCTGGTTTTCTGCCTAAAAACTTTTTTTTTATATTTTAATAAAAACCTTTTGATTCCAAACAGCTCTATTAAAATTCTTTTTATTATTTCTAATACTATATTTCTTCTTTTTTCTTTTCTAATTTTTAACTTTTTTAATCTTTCTGCTAATATATCTTGAATTAAACTTATATCACTAATCTATTAAAATCTTGATCATTGTATTTATTCTACTAGCAAATCTTTTCTTTTTTTTTCTAATTTTGTTGTTGATCTGCAAGTTTTCTTTGCTTGTTTAATATATTATTTTTATCATTTATTTTGCTAGAATTGTAAATAAAACTTTTAAACTTGTTTCTGCTTAAATCTGGTTTAGAGTTTTTGCTTTTATAAAGCCTTCAGTATTTTGTCTCTTGATTTCTTTTCTTCTTTTTTCTACTTTGGTTTTTTCTTCTTTCTCATGCTAGTTTGTTATAGCAACTTCAATAGATTCTTTAAATTTTTTTACTAATATTTTCAATACTATTTTATTATATTGTTTTTGTCAAATTTTTTTTTGTTCTTGAAGTCTTTTGCTTCAGCCTAGTTCTAACTTCAACTTTATTTTAGCAGCTTATTTTTTCCTTTGTCAAACTTGCATCTTCTTCTTTTTTTTCTTAATTTTCTTCTTAATTTCATGCTGGTTTGCTGCAAAGATTTTGATGAATTCTTTGAATTATTATATTATTATCTTCAGAGCTGTTCTGTTATATTGCTTTTGTTAATTTTTATTTGTTCTTAAAGTTTTTTACTCTAATCTAAATCTAATTTTAACCTTATTAATTTCATTTCAACAGCTTATTTTTTCTTGGAATCTATTATTTATCTTATTTTATTGGCTATTTCTAAGTTAGTTAGAATATTATTTATTTCTTCATATATGGTATATTTAATTAGATCCTCTTCTTTTTGTAGTACTACGAAGTAATCATGATTGTTTCTTTTTCTAAGTATAAGTTCTATATAATTAAGTATACCTGAATTATATTTTATAATTCTTTATAAAGTTCTTTTAGTTGTGTTTTAACTTTTTCTTCTATAATAAGTTTTTTTCAATATATTTTATTAATATCAGATCTATTGAGATATTTTTATTTTCATCAAGTGCCTCTACTTGTGCTTCAAATTTTTCTAATATAGTGATCATTTTTTCAGAACATTCTGTTAAAGTTTGCTTTATATGACTTGTTGTTTTCTATTATTATTATTTGTTGTTGTTGTTTATTAAAGCTGTTTATTACTTTTGTTTATATTTGTCACATAGTTTTTGATATATTTTCTTTGTTTATTTTTCATTATGTGTTGTGATTTATGTATTATCAAAACAGATCTGCATTACAGAATCAAAACCAATTTCTGAAAATTTGCAAAACACAAAAAAAAAAACTAATGATTTTGTATAATTTTTTTATATCTTTATCACTTTTGCTTTTTTTATTTAAGTTTCTTAAGAGACTAAGTGTTTTCTATAGTTTTTTTTTTTTTTTTTAAAGCTCTGAGTCTGATTTCTTAGTAGTTTTTATTTGTTTTTTTGTAGTTTTTTAATAATTTTGTTTATATAAATTTGTATATAAAGGATTAACAAAAAAACTTGAATAATAACTTGTTATATATATATAAATTGCTATATATAAGTTTTATTTTTTTAAATACATATATATATAGGGTTTTGGCCTTGTAGCTTATTGGTTAAGCTCTCAAACCCCTATAGACAAGATTAACAATTCAAGTCAGGCTGGTGTTAAATTTTCGAATTTGCTACTGTAACCTATATAGGGTTATAATTGAATGCAAAGTGCTATAGAAAGTCCAAGTGCAAGTACAGTTCTGAAATAGAATTTTTGGAAGGAGATCCAATCATAGAGTATAGGCACTATGTATAATAACAGCATTACAGAAAGTTTAGTAGAAACAATTATGTATATAAGTCTTTATAGATACAGACAGCACCAATATCCCTTCTCTACCATTTAAAGCAATACCAATATTCCTACACCCAACTTGTGAGGTACTTGCTTGAAAAAGTAATTACTAGATTGTATATATAAGTCCTGATTTAGAATTATAGCATAAGGACTTGCTTAGGAGAGTAATACAATTCTACTAAAACTGAAGTAGTGAGAGAAGTAGTAAATACGAAAATAATCTGTGGTAAAGGATTGGCCTTATTAAAGTTGAAAGCACCTCTGGCAATATATAAAAAACTAAAATTAAAAAAGTTCTATCTGTAGAGAGATAGATCAATATACGAAGATATGTAAAAACTTGAATTAGGCTGAAAGCACCAGGCTGATAGTAGTAATACAAACAAAATACAACTGCAATGCAAGGGCATATCAACATTAAAACACCAACTAATTCAGATGAAAGCTAGAAGTGATATTATATATCACAAAACCTAGTTGGAAGTAATTCTGTTATACAATATAGTAAGTACCTAACCAATACACTGGAGCCTCCATATAAAGATATAGAAGACACAGCATTCTAATTCTGATTTAATATATAAGTGTTTTTCAACATATACTAGTGTGGTGGTTAATTATACAAGAAGTTGTCTAGTAGAAGATAGCAAGACTGTAGACAAGTTTGAACCCAATACTAGTAAAGACAGTTGATATAGAGCCATCATCAAGTTAGAAAGTATACTGTAAGGAATACGAAGGTCTAGGCCCATAAGAGATCTACCTGGCTTCAGATAGATGGGTAATACAATAAGTAGATCAAAGACAATTATAGTCTTAGTATAGAAAAATCTAATATATAAATAATAGTACAGAATTAAAATATATTTGGTAGCCTGCATCTGAGAATAAATTAGTTCTAAATCATAGCTTAATTTAAGTAGTTATAAAAATACTGATATAACTGTAAAATATAACTAAATGAAAATATACAATAATAAAGTTATAATCAAAAATGCCACTTAAAAAAAAAACAATAATAAAAAATACATACTGTATATATATAAAAAAAAATTAAAAAAAATTTTTTTTAATATAATAAGGGGACTGACAATTATTAGCTAATTATACCCCCCTGAGATTTTTAATTTGACCTCCAAAGGTCAGTCATTTGACTAATACAAATTGTATATGTGACAAAATCAAATTTGGCATGTGACAAAATTAAATTTATCACATATATTGTTGCACAAATATGACAAAATCGGATTTATCACATGATAAATTCGAGAATATCACGTGATAAATCCGATTTTGTCATATTTGTGCAACAATATATGTGATAAATTCAATTTTGTCACATGCCAAATTTGATTTTGTCATATATACAATTTATATTAGTCAAATGACTGACCTTTGGAGGTCAAATTAAAAATCCCAGGGGGGTATAATTAGCTAATAATTGTCAGCCCTCTAATTAGAGGGTTTTCAAAAATCAGCTGATTAGGATTTACTAATAAATTACTTAAGATCAAACCCATCTACCCATCACTTGACATTTCTATTAATTAGTGATTTGCTAGTCAACCAGAGAAGATCTGCAAATTTTTATAAATAAATTTTACTATTAAGCCAAATGTGGAGTGCACTAATCTAAAACTTTTTTTCTTACTAAGTAAATCATTCTTGGTTTATAACAAAAGTTGTAAAGCTCATCAAAAACGTTAAAATTAGCTTGGTGTTTCTTAAAAAATCTTTAAAAAACATTTTGCTGATATATAAAATTTCTTTAAAAAAAATTAATTTTTTTTAAAGAAATTTTATATATTAGCAAAACATTTTTTAAAGATTTCTCAAGAACAACTAGACCAATTTTAATGTTTTTACCACTATTAGATGTGTTTTGATGAGCTCTACAACTTTTGTTATGAGCTCAAGAGTGATTTACTTAGTAAGAAAAAAGTTTTAGATTTGTGCACTTCACATTTGGCTCAATAGTAAAATTTACTTATAAAAATTTGCAGATCTTCTCTGGTTGACTGGCAAATCATCAATTAATTAATCAAATTTTATATTATACAGTATATATATAATATTAAATATATAAACTTAACTTTTAATCTATTAAACCAAATTGAATAATTTAACTATCAAAATAATCTTCTTAATAAGAAAATTCTAACAAGCACAAAATCATTAAAATCTAATCATTAGATCCTAAGATTGATATAGATTTGTATATTTTTATATAATATTTATTAAATAAATTATATAATATTTAAAGTAATACAAATCTATATCAATTTTATAATTTTGGTTTAGGCTACAGATAAACTAGTCTGAGTTTCTTTTCTTGCTATCATAAGATATGAAGTTTAAGTTGTAATTCTTTTTTGTATAAAAGATTTTAATTAAATTTCAATAAAGACAGAGATATAATCTCATCATGAAAAGAGGTGTAGCGACTTAGTAAAGTGGTCAAGTTGTCGCCTCTCCAAGTGGCACATCCAGAGTTCAATTCCTACCGACGATGAAAAATCGAATTCTTCTGTGCATTGATGACTATTTCAGGTATTGGGATGGAGATCCTGTAACAACGGTCAAACCTAATAGGTGCAAGGGGTAATGATCGCCTAATGGACGGCTTATCTCGCAAGCCCTAATCGGGGTAGTAGTTCAGACTTGGAAAATCTTGAGGCATTTGTGTAATAGAGGAGTTACATGAAGAGATACAAACCAATAAATGACAGTATAAACCTATGATAAGTCCCTGGGATCTGTGTAAATCTGTTGGACTTTGTCCTGAATAGGAATCCACTTGGCAAGTCCCGAGTAGAGAGGTAGCACTACTTTTGATGGTTCTGAAAAGTCTGAGAAGAGAACCAATAAGCTGTGAATCTGGACGAAGACCAGGTGTTTGGTGAGCACTTTATCAACCAGGCCGCTAAAATCGATTGGAGGAAAGAGCACAGGCCGGTATCTGAGTTAAGCCAGTAGAAAAGCAGGTAACGTAACTTGTAAACCAAACTGGGCTATCTGGATTGGAAGTTTGGTGAAACAGTGGAAGGGTTCCCAATTGGACGAGTAAAGGGCTAGGGCAGAGTGAACTCTATAAGGGCAGAAGTAGGTAATGATAGCAGCTTCAGCTCGCAAGTACTTGTTCTCAGACTAGGCGTAAGTTACCGAAGCCTAGATCAGCCTAAATGTGGGTATGGAAAGCTCTAGCAGGTTTATCTCAAGGTCAAAGGACTCCCTAAAATGGTAGAGACCGCTTTAAAGCCCTAAGCCAGTATGTGAAAATAAGGTGGTACTAAGTATCATCGCTTGGATATAAAAGAGTTAGTACATAGGCACAAAGGGTTTAAATAGGTAACCCCTCTAGTAGGATGCAGGTACAGCATCTAGTGTAGAACTTAACGATAGGCAGATTACTTAAATAGGTGCTCAAAAGGTGCAGATATAGCTAGTTGTACCCAACAAATATATACAGCCGTCAGAATATATCTGACGGTTAAAAATACTACTGATATTTGAATAAAGAGCAGCGTGACAAAGAAGTCACCTTAAAACCAAAAAAAAAAAAATCTCATTATGAATATTCAAAAAAAATCAATCTTGTAATTCAGTGATTTGATTTTAATAATTATAGACTTGTTAGAACCCTCTCATTAAAAGGATCATTTTGGTAATTAAATCATTTATTTTGGTTTAATAGATCAAAAGTTATTAATTATTAAACTTTATTAATAAATTTATAATTTAAATTAAAATTTTTTCTTAATTCTGGCCAGAACTTGATAATTTTGATCAAAATTACACTTGACAATTTAGCTAACCCACTCTTAAATCAGCTGATTTCTAGAAGCCTCTTATACATATAATATATACACTAGTCAAAAACTATGAATTCGACCTGATCGAATTACAATAATATTCAGCAACAAATCGGCTAATTTTTTTAAAATTCGGTAGCTTCAACATTAATTCGACCTAATTTAGTCAAAAATTCGACAACTGAATTTTAATAAAATTCGACTATGCCAATTTCTTCAATAATTCGACTTAATTTAAACAAAAATTCGACAAATGAATTTTAATAAAATTCAACTAAGTCGATTTCTTCAATAACTTGACCTAATTTAGTCAAAAAATTTGATATCCAAATTTTAATAAAATTTGACTATGCTGATTTCTTTAATAATTCGATCTAAATTAGGCAAAAGATTTGATAGCCAAATTTTAATCAAATTCGACTATACCGATTTCTTTAATAATTTGACCTAATTTGGTCAAAAATTCGATATTTGAATTTTAATTAAATTTGACTATGCCGATTTCTTCAATAATTCGATCTAAATTTAGTTAAAAATTCAGAAATTGAATTGAATTGAATTTTAAAATCGAAATTTTGTTATTATGTTTATATAAAAAATCAAATCATATTCAACTACGTAACCAGCTTCATTATAAAATTCATGCTGTATTCTACTTTATAATAGTATCAATTAAAGCATGTCATAATTATCGTTATATAAAAAATCAAACCATATTCAACTACATAACTAGCTTCATTATAAGCTTAATTATAAAATTCATGCTATATTCAATTAAAGCATATCATAATTAGAACCAATTGATCTATATTCGACTATTTATACTGTATTCAATTAAAGCATGTCATAATCATTTTTACATAAAGCTTCATAATAAAATTCATGCTGTATTCAATTAAAGTGCATCATAATTATTTTATATAAAAAATCGACACATATTCGACTACGTAATCAGCTTTATTATAAAATTCATGCTATATTCAATTAAAGTGCATCATAATCATTTTATATAAAAAATCGACCCATATTCGACTACGTAATCAGCTTCATTATAAATTCATGCTTTATTCA
>CAJVPZ010002504.1:0-12325 GCA_910592135.1 Racocetra fulgida | reverse complement strand
TCCTTAAAGAGTAATCGTGTCTTCACACACGGATCGCTCGAATAAAATCCTAACTCCGTTATAGTGTCTTCATACACAAACAACTCTAGAACCCTGTTGAATAAACTGTAAACTTGTTAATACGACTATCTGTATCTTCACATACATTTAGCTGTTTGCCTCTTTCGCAACTGCAAATCACTCAATCCTATTAAAAGCGTAACCGCACTAACCATGTACTTAGCATAAATCGGCATTTGATATAATCTCTAATATATCCTTGATATTTATTTAGTCGCGTTTTTTTATTAGTAAAACGTTACGTTATCAAAAAAAATTTGAAAGCATTCTTTTTTTGCGTTAAGTAGATCAAAGATAGATTTAGAAGCGATCATCTAAACGGGACTTTGTTCTATCTCCGCTGATATTTATTTTTATACCAGATGGGGAAAAGTCTCTAAAAAATCCCTTTTTACTATCTCCGTTAAGATCTATACATACAATTTGCGAAAATTTTGCAATGATTACTAATTATATAAATGTCTGAATGATGTTCTTAGTAATTAAAAAAACAGGGACCTGTTTAAAGACTTTTCACCCAATCGGTATAGTATTTTGGAGCCTTTTTTTTAGAACCCAATCATGAACGGTATGTAAATCGGGGGGTTTTCCCACCCTATCAGGAACAATACCGACAATCCATCAGGAACGGTATTTTTGCCACCTTTCGTGCCTTAACAAAAAATTTCCTTGAACGGATATCCGGATAAGGGGTTCACGGGTCCAAGCTCTAGATCTGAAAAATCAAAACTGCATTCTACATACAGTACGTACGTACTATCATTTTTTTTGCAAAATTAATATAATTATTCAAAATTATGAACCGATTTTCTGAGCATAATATAAAAATTCAGTATAATTTATCTGACATAATTTTTTAAAGATTTATCGGTCTACTACAGATGTGTATTACGTGTATCGCTTTAATTCCTATAATATTAAGACATACTGTTAATTTGTAAATGAAGAATCTAACAAACCTACAGTCCATCACATAAGATTTTAAATTTGTTGAATATATACGTGAAAACGAAATGAAATTATTAAACTAATTATTCTCTTATCATTGCGTAATATTTAATGTCTAAAATACATATACATGTGCATGCATTTATATATTCTTACATATTTAAAATTATACATACGTATGTTCGTACATAATCACCTTAAACGAAGGCTATATTGGCTTTAATGGTACTAATGATGATTCTGATCTCATTTCCACCTCTTTTTGCGGCTGACCGACTACTTCCTCAACCACCTGTGGATGTTGCTGTTCTTTTTCTTCCTGTGGTTTTGTCTGTTCTATGTTTTCATTGGCATCTGACTCTAGTACATCACGCGTCCAACATTCCATACGCGAACTCAGAGTTTTTATTGATACAGGTCTTTTTTTTTTTTTGTTTGATTTGAATATTAGTATTTAATGATAATGATATTTACAAAAAATTATTTGCGAAACACCTATAAACTTTACTTTGTTAAAAATTCATTACATCCCGCTGCTTCCTATATCGTATAAAACAGAATAATAATGTAAATTAACCTATATTTATCAAAGTTGTTAGCCTCCTTGACCAACCAATTCCATACCGCAGCTTCACTATCTTCCTATATTCCCAAATAGTAAAAAAATGACACCAATAATTAGTAATTAGATCAATACTAAAATCTTCAAAGAAATTCTTTCGTGCGTACTTCAGAGGCAAGTCCAGTCATCGCTATAATAATAGCTTTTTTTCGACGTTTCCCATAATGACTTGTTGAAGGCAGATCGGAACTTTTTATCGTTTCGGATATCAAATATGATTCTTCGCCGTTCTCTATTTTTCGAATCTTTGTAAAAACAAACAAGTTTTGATAAGTTTAAAGTAATGAAAAAAAACAGTCAAATTATTAATCATGAAGAGCCTACTTCTTTCGTTGCTTCAATCTATACATTAAAGAACAAAAGTAAATGACAAAGTTCATTTCATTTCGTACATATTATAATAATGTAAACGTACCCCATCACAAATCGGCATTTGTAAATCCTATCAAAAAACGATATATATTACAATCTTATAATTATTCGGTCATTTAATTCACGCAAAACTCACCATAAATATTATATCATATAATTTTTTAGAAAATCTTTGAACCGCTGTTTTGTAAATAAGAAAAAAAAACTCAGCACCATTAAAGAAATGTTTTTAAAAAGTATTAAATAACAGACCTTCAAGCCCATTAGTAGCTACATCGTAATTATTAAATCCAGCTTGTCTTAACATTGTTTTTAAAATCATTGCATTAACCTTGTTATCCTATAAGAGTCATAAATCAAAATAAAGGTCAATAATGCTTGTGCATAAAAGTAATTAAAGTACTTGACATAAAGAAACGCAACCTCAACGACAAGGAAAGATATATCCTTCAGAGACTTTTTCTCTTCAGTTTCTTTCTCTTTGCCTTTTTTTAAAAGTTCCTTTTCATAAATTTCCTCAACCTCTGAGGGTTGTTCTTTAATCGATTTTACTTCAGTATATTCCGTGCTCGTAGTAACATCACCCACACTAGAAACCGAGCCCGCTATAGCTTTTTCGGTAACACCGATCGGAAACTCTTCAGTCATATCAGCCGCTGATCCGTACATACTTGGTGAAAATAATAGTTCACTTCCTAGGCATGTTTCTTGTGTCTGAACGTAATTACATACAGCAGGTTCTTCTTTTATCACGCATACATTTTCGGATGTAGGAGAAAGTAAGGATTCTATCACTTTTGTTATGGCCGTTAAAATTTTTACTGGACCAGCTGGCTTTTCAATAATAATAATGATTTATTAGTAATATAAAATAATTATGAAACAATTGTATTCATTTTATAATTTTCAATCCAATTGTTTGTTTTTATTTTATTTTTATTTTTATTTGTTTTTACCTTCGATATAACAACAGCAAATCGGACTTTATACTTTTGTAATATATTCTCCGCATTTTGATAATCTTCAATCGTTGAAAAGAACACTATTCGTTGTTTCTTCTCATCCTTATGCTCTCGCCCTACATTTTCGTCACCTCCTTCCTTAATACCTTTCACAGGTTTATAAAATTGTACAAACTCGTCCAAAAACCACTCCAAATCACTAAGACTATCATTTAAAATCACAACGTCCACATGCTCTTTCTCAAACTCAGCCCTCAATTCTTCCTTTTTTATCAATCGATATTTAAATTCCCATTGATCCAAATAATGTGTTATTCGTCGCAGGAATTCAGTATTTTCGGATTTCAGTACAGCAAAGGATAAAGACCGTGAATAAGATATCAATTGTGATTGTTTTTCGTAGGAAAGTAGTAGAAATTGATGATCAAATGGGAATTGGCAAGGGACAAGGGAATCCCATCTTTGAGATAAAGGAAGTTCTAGAACAAAAGAGAATTTACTGCCTACTCCAACATTTGATTCAACTTCTATACAGCTATGCATCATATCCAGCAGACCTGTTTAATGACTTGTTAATTTTTCTTTCTTTTTTTTTTATAACTATTATATTCTTTTACCTTTAACGATACTAAGACCTAGTCCTGTTCCCTCAAATTTTCTACGCAAAGATGAGTCTTCCTATTTCTAAAAGATTAGTTTACAAAAAAGTTAATGCAACTATAATACGAGTTTTAACAAACCTGAGAAAACGGTCGACACATATGACACATAAAATCAGGATCAATTCCGGGTCCAGTATCAGTTACTTCTATTCGAAACTTAATTTTTTCTAATTTTGAATTATATTCATCACTATCTCTAACCTCACTTTCGGATGACAATGAAATCTTTTTTTTATTATCTTGCATAGACTCAATTTCATCAGTTAATTCGACAGTAATTAGTTCGACATCTCCTTCATCAGTGAACTTAATCTGTGATTAAACAAAATGATAAGAATCAAATTTTCTATGTTTTCGATCTAATTAATAGACCTTTATACGTACGGCATTTCCAAGAAGCTATCATTAGATCAACATTATCCACATGAAATCAATTTATTTTATTATTATTTTTTTTTTCACGAAAAGTACTTTCAAAAAAAGAAAAGTAAATAAAATAAGATAAATTACATTCAATATGATTTGCCTTAAAACTCCAACATCCCCAACAAGAAATCTATGCATCGGGTTCATTTTTATATATATATCGAAATTCAGTTTTTTCCGCTCAGAAATTGGTGCCAATGCTATTCATTAAAAAAAGATTCAAGTTTTTTTTTTAAACCAAAAAAAAAAAAAAAGAGGGAGAGAGAAAGAGAAAAAAGTGATTAAAATACTTCAACAAACCATCCCCGATTTCTTGCATTACTGAATAAATATCGAATGTTTTGTTTTCCTTTGCCACAAATCTTAGTTAGTACAAGAATGTAGTGATTGTTTAAATATATATTGATTTTAAAAATTACTAGTTCCATTTTGCCATGTTCAATTTTTGCGTATGTCAATACTTGATTAACTACCTATATAGTTGTAAATAATGGTGTTATAAAAAAAGCCAAGAATGAAATTATCACTTAAATAAAAGGAATAAGGGGAAAAAAAAACCGAGATTAAATTCGTTCCACAACTTTCTATGGCCTTTAGCAATGCGCGTTGAGATTCATTTAATTTTGTATTTGACAAAATTTCAACGGTCGCGAGTATACCTATCAGGGCAACAAATTACGCCGGTTTCTTAACTTAAAAATCAAATTTATGAAACTACAGATCGATTTAAAATATCTAAACGAGAGCCTTTTTTTTTTTTTTAAATCGTCTTAATTCCGGAATAATTAATTTGATAATATTTCCTCACCATGCAAAGGCTTATCAATATATTCAATGATAAAATGTTTGAGCATTAAAAATTAGTTTTAATTCATCATTATAGGATGAATTGAATTTTAAGCAAGACATACCGTTCGCAATTCTGAAAAATAAACAATATGCGTATTTATGCATAGCATTCACATAATATTATGAATGAAAGCATTTGTATAACATTATGAATTAAATAACACAAATCACCGAGATTTATATTTACAATAAAATCAAAAACATCAACGATTATTCATAAATTCTTACCGTGACTGACATTGGAAATGAACATGGACTTTGCGGTTTCTGCGGACCTCGCCTAAATTAAAACGGATTATACTTGTAAAAATGGACACAGATATATTTTTGTAAGATACAGTTAATACAACGATACCTCATCCAGGGATTTTTGCATGCGTTCGTGATTATATTGGAATTCTTGCTCATAGGCAACCTTTTGGAGTCATGTATATAAGTCAATTAATTACATTGATGAAAAACGATGCGAATTTGTTTACAAGTACTCACGAATAAAAAGTAAACAAAGCATAATATATAAATATCACAAATAACCCAACCAGTGGCTGACAACGATATTGGAGTCTCTTTTCCAATGGATCTAACAAATATGATAAATGAGATAAATAAAAGGATATGATAAAATTTGTATCGCATTAACATCAACTTATCACACTAATAATCATGGTATCATTCAATTGATACAAACACTCACTGAAAAAACGAAATCACATATATCACACAAACTATAATTGTGGTCTTTCTTCCGAAACTCTTGGAAACAAATATATATCTTTTTTTTTAAAAAAAAAGGGAACAAGTCATAAATTATTAATTAATATGAATAGGATACAACATAGCACATCGATGGAATAAACATACCCGAAAGGAGGAACAGCAAAAAAGTTTGCGTGACTTAAGGTTTGAAATCCTTTATAATTGGATACAAAAACCATAAGACATTGAGAACTTCATAATAATAATAATAATAATAATAAATACAAATTATGAAAAAACATACCATTCTCAAGACAAGAGATATATATAGATATTATCAAAAAAAAATAAACACCAAATTTGGCAGCTTGCACAATTGTTATTTTGCTGGTCGGTATAGAATATAACATGGCTATCGACATAACGCGAACAAAGTAGCGACAAGAGAATGGCGCAGTCCGGTCAAAAAATCACGATAAAGCACATTGGGATCAAGAAATCAATAGCAACATTGATAATAGCGACGATGTAATCAACCTACCAACATAAAGAGTAGTACCGAATAAAGTAATTGGCCACGGAAATTCAGATTGATTTATTGATCCATTAAGTAATATCAGATAGATATCCATTAGGAGTTGTAAAAGAAGAGCGATGCATACTGAAACTGTAACAATAATAACGGCACGCGCTTGCAATAAATTACGTCGAGCCAAATAATCTTTATCATAGTCTAAACTTTCGTTAATGGTTTAAAAAAAGGCTATCATAAAATACGATAAATTTCTTGGGACATGATTTCAAAAAGAAAATTTTTCTTAATTTACCCTGATTTAATATATCAGAAGGAATTAATCGGTCGAGCACATTATAAAAATTTTTGTTTCTGAAAGACATTGTTATCTGTGTGCTTAAAGAAAGACAGTCGTCCACTAAATGTAATCTTTTAAATTATCGAAAAAAAAATTTTTTTGTTTAATATTTTTCAATTTTTTTCATTTATTATCAGGAATCTGCTGATCGAGAATCCAAGAGTGCTGATTTATCTATTTTGGCGTCCGAAAAACCGCTTACAGCACAATGTCGTAATATTTTGATGTTCAGGTTTAATAATCTCGCTAATTGGTTGTTTTTTTAAATGATCTATCCCTAATTAAGACATATTTATTACCCAAAAATTAAACATTTATAGTGAAATTTCTAAAAACAGTGATATATTTTTTTATGTGACAAGTGAAGGGTATATTGTGATCTCGTGACCAGGTCAGCGTTTGAAGTTTGGAGTTCCCAGAGTTCTTAGAGAACACATATGAATTAACTAACATTTACAAATTTTTTTAAGAAAAATTATTCTTATATTTAGAACGTTAAAAAATTTTTGAGAGCATTAAGAATTCGAAGAATGATCTTTTGACAAATTTGAATTCCTTCTCGTTGAAAGTTTTCGAATGGTGCAAAATTCACTCGAATCCAAGCACTAAATTACGAGATAAAGATGAAAAAAAAGACTAGGAAAGACAATGTACAATTTTGTTCTTTATCATTTGATTCTTTTCGCTGAGAAGTATCGAATAATGAAAAATTGTTCGAATCCAATTACTACCAGTCACGAGATATTGTGACGAGTTAGGATCTCTTGTAACCAGTGATTGGATTCGTGATTTTTGCATTACTCGATTCCTCTCGGCGAGAGGAATCGAATGGCATAATAATAAAAGTCTCTTGAATTAAAAATCAAGAATCTCACAAAGACGCACGTACAATGTATTACGTACCCTAATTATTATTATTCCCAAAATGGTTTTGTATTACCGCTAACTAGATTCCCAAATCGGAGTAATGAGAAGTTTACCCGTAACCCCTTCAACGTCTTATATATCTGATATATACGTGTATATACGTACGTACGTATATGGAAAATACGATCTATGATTAAAGATGCTTGTTTCTAACAATTAGCAAAGAACAATCATTAATTATAATTTGGAAAAAAGTTGATAACATTTGTGCGACTCATTAGTTTTTAATTTCGTAATTATTTTTTGAATTTAATAATAATGTTTTTCAGAGCTATGGTCACATTGCTAATTGTAAATGATACGTATCCTCATATTCAACAATAAGAGTTGTTTATAGAGGGATGTTAATCGTTGTATATTGATCATTTCTATTACAAGTTCTTAGTTAGGTAATACATAGTACCTGTCACAAATGACTCACTAAAAATAATGACTAAATTATTTTAAAGATTACTAATAAATCATATGCAATAATAATGCAAATTAAATGCACACAATATTGAATGTTATATATATAAAGAGAAGCTTGACTGTATATATATATAACTGTATACGTATATGACTGTAGATTGAGTTTTCATATATAATTATCTATGAATTATACCATAAAGACAAGTTTAAAAAGAATTACCTCCTACTTAATTCGATTTCCTGCAATGTCTACCACGAATAATATTAATTCTGCTAAAGAAAAGTCCACTACTTTCGCTGATCCTGATTATAATAGCTCTGCATACGATGCTTATCGTCCAATGTTAGTTAATTTTTGAGCAGATCGAAAATAAAATTTCAAACTTAATCTTTTCAATTTTTTCTTACATCCTAAATTCAGGTATTCGACCCACCTCTACTCAAAAGTTTATGCTTACCATGCATCACATTCTTCATCTTTTTCCACCGCCTTAGATATTGCGACTGGCACCGGTTACATTGCCAAAGAACTATCCAAAACCTTTAAACAAGTGTATGCTACTGACATATCACAAAATATGCTTTCTTCTGCTTCTAGTTCTCCAAATATTCAATATTCGGTTAGCTCTGCCGAAGATCTTTCCCAATTCCAAGATTCGACATTTGACTTAGTGACAGTGGGCCAAGCAGCTCACTGGTTCGATAGAGAAATGTTTTTTAAAGAAGCATGGAGAGTTTTAAAACAAAGTGGAACATTAGCCATATGGGGATATGGGTATCATGTTGTCGATGGGTATCCAACAGCTTCGAAAAAAATGTTAGAATTTGGATCAAAGACAATGGGTAATTATTGGGATCAGGGAAGAGTAGTAATAGAAAATTTGTATAGAGATATTGTGATTCCTGATGAATTGTTCAGAAATATTATTTGGGAAAGGCATGAATTTGACGAGAAGGAAGGAAAAATGAAGAATGGTGAAAGTTTTGTAAATCAGGAATGGAGTGTTGATCGATTGAAAAACTATATGAAGGTGAGTTTTAAGAAATATCGATTTGAATTTTTTTCTTCAAATATATATATATATATATATATAAAGATATACATATATATATGGTTGGTTTGTTTTTTAGACTTGGAGTTCCTACAAAAATTATATGTCCAAGTATCAAAAAGAAAACCAGAAAATAGAAGATCCAATTGACAAGTTGTTTGAGGAAATTAAGAAGGATGAAGAATGGAAGGATGACCAGATTTTAAAAATTACTTGGCCTTCTGTTCTTGCCTTGGCTGAAAAGTAAAAAATTTACCAAATATGCATTTATTTAAATTTCATATATAATTACAATATTTGTATTATTTATGTTGCTTTGTGTTATTTATAGCTATATATTACCGTAATCTCTTCAAATTATGTATGTAATTATATAAAGAACATTCATACAGTAATTTATTTATTCCTCACTAATAATAAATTTATGCTAAAACCTTGAGCAAAATAAATAAAATTAATATTACAAGAATCTAATGTATACCTTATAACCCGATAATTACATTAAATATTATATAAAAGCATTAAGGCCATGCAAACTTAATTAATTGGTTTTCATAACCCGGCCGGGTCAAAATTTGAAAATTTGTAAAAAAAAATTTTTGTATGTTTTAATAACCGGGTGGGTATTTTAAAAAATTTTTAAAAAATTTTTATAAATTTTTATATATGAAATTTAAAACAAAAAAGCCGGCCGGCCGGTCTGTTTAAAAGTTTCATGTTATGAAAACCAATATATTAAATTTGTGTGGCCTAATATAGTGCACTTATTGATTTTATCTTAGATATCTAAACATTCTCAAAGCTAAGACAATTCCAAAAAAGCATGACGCCATCTGGGATTCGTAAGACCCAGTGATAGTCAACCAAGTGAGACATGATACTAATACAATAAGTAACATGAAGTCAACGTTGTAGTATAAAAAAGTTGTGATTCCACCCTATATCATAAAAGGATAATGAATGATATATACATAATATGAAAAAAGTTATAAAATCTATTTTTCATACCTCCTTATCAGCAATAAAATAGACTTTATCAATATTCATGTCACTTTCACAAAGTCCTTTCAAAACCTTCATCGGATCCGAATTTTTCGATTTAACCGCAATCTCCTTTCCGTCTTCAACATAAAACATTTCATAAGGATAATTAAATGTATTCAAATATCGCAAAGTATTATCAATGAATGTTGGTAACGTTTTGTAATTTATGTTTGATTTTTTGACTGGGAATGTATATTTAGCTGAAAAGATCAGGCTAATTTGGTCACTATCTGGTGTAAAAGGTGAAGACTCGGTAGATTTAGTAGAGGTAGTTGTACGATTTTTTAATTTTGAATTTGCCATTTTTTAGAAATAAAAAACTTGTATTTTCTTGTTGCAAAGTTAGATTGTTAATTGAATTAAGATGGTAAAAAAAAAAAAAAAAAAGATATTCGAATTTCCCAATGTTTTTTAAAAGGGTTGAATTTGCAATTGTTGGGGTTCGGAAGATAGTTTTCCGTAACACGGTATTACATAGAATGATTTACAATGTTAACAAAAAATTTCAAATTAGCCACGGTTGTAAGAATTGTGACACACATTTGCGTGAATTGACAATTGTATTAACTTAATTAAATGTTATATATATTGCATATATATTGACATTGGACCGTAATTAAATAAGGATCACATGATGCAAGACAGATTATATTTACGATGAATTCTATCCATATCAACCGCTTTTTGGAATTATTAATACTAATATATAACTTTGCATAATTTACCACCAACAACCGCATTAATGAGACGATTCCGGCGAGTCCAAAAACAACTACACTAAAATCCAATCGCAGGACCCCGAGATCGTTAAGGTTTGTGCCACTTCGGGTATTTAGGATTGGTTAAACAAGTCCTAAAACACCCGAAAGACACTAAACCTTAACAATCTCGGGATCCTGTAATCGTTTTTGAACTTGTTGAAATCGTTTCATCAATGCGGTTTTCTGATGGTAAAATAATCAAAAAATTATTTACTACAAAAGTATCAATAATTCCAAAAATCAGCTGATATACATTTGCAATTGACATGACAAATTTTTATTGAAAACAGTTTATTCTATATTTTTGTTTCAAAAAAGACTATCCCTAATCTGTAGGCTTTTCCAGGCAAATTTGCCTGGAAAATTTTTATAAATATATTTATGATCTATATTTTTTAAGTTTTAAAAGATTTAAATAAAAATTTTTTATTAATATTTAAAGGATTTACAGTAATTTATAATACTATAGCACTATCAATCAAAAAATACTTCACAACTCTCCTTGATGATCACTCGTACCAAACTTATGGCTACCAAAAACAGAAACTTGTTGAAGAAAAGTAGAAGAGACAACTATATAATAATGGTTTTTACAGAGGTTACGATTTTTGCAACTTATCCAGGACTTCTCTGTATATTCAGCATGTAAGTTAAAAGCATTCTTGTACAAGATAACTAGCAAGAAGGTGGTGTTCTTGTACAAAAAATTTTAATAAAAGCATTGTTTTTGTTGATGAAGTTAGATAATAGTTGGTCTAAAGAAGAACAACAAACAAGTTTTCAACACATTCTTTACTGAAGTTTAAGGATACCTGCAAACTGAAATCCTCTACCAAACTCTACTTTTTGTATTTTACGAAATTTTCACCAAAAAGTGGAAAAATAGCATATCCTAACAAAAGATCGACACAGTAACAGCTACTGAAAAAGAAAAAACATGTATACATGTATGTGTTTACTTTGGGATGAATAGTGTCAAATAATGTGATAATATTTGAAACACCGCAGAAGATCTGTCAATCTAGTTGAGATAGCAATCGAAAGTTTCGACCTTGGATAGTTTTTAATATTTTTACATCCTAAATATAGACATAAATAACTAGTGTAGAGTTTAGTCTAGTTTATTTGTAGTACTATATAATTTTTACAATCCTGCACAAGTTTAATAGTGTTATCTTTGTTTTCTTTTCTTTTGTTTTCTTTTCTTTTGTTTTCTTTTCTTTTGTTTTCTTTTCTTTTGTTTTCTTTTTTTTCATTATTTGTTTTGTTTGGTTTTATTTGTTTAAATGAACCAGAATTTGATATTGAGATATTTTCACATTTTTTTTTGCTCTTTGTATTTGTATCTGTGCTTCGTTTTAGAAAAAAAAAAAGTCAATTCTAATATAGTATATGACACCTGTCTATGATCAAAGGATAATCCTAGTGAGTTAGAGGCCCGGAAAAAGACTTGAAGTTCACTGAAACTAATCATATCTGATAAAAGCGTAAATAAGCTGCTTTGCAAAAAGATTAGTATAGCTAAAGACATGACAAAAATTATGTGATTTTTTAGAAGGAAGAGAGTAAAAATTTTAAAATTATATTGTTATATTAGTAGATTTTATTAGCATATTTTATAAGATTTTATTAATATATTTTATTAGTATAATTTATATTTA
>CAJVPZ010002503.1:0-12327 GCA_910592135.1 Racocetra fulgida | reverse complement strand
ATTCAAATGTCATAGTACTTTGTGGCACAGTAATCCCGCGATCACATTTTTTCAGTCATCAATCGATTTGGGCCCTTGTATGTAATATTTTTTAAAAATTAGGCCCTTATATGTAATTATTTTTAATTTGGGTCCGTATTTGTAATTATTTTCACTTTCCGGGCCCTTATTTGTAAATTCCCCTAAAAATTATCACATAAAAAATGCATAAAAAATTTATGAAAAATGTATAAAAACATAAACATCCAATAAATATCCTTTAAAATGTTCGGAACGGAGTCGATTTTTTGAATAAAAAATTGGATAATTTCAGAATTTCCGAACAATTTCAAGAGATTTTTTTTATAGGGTATACCTAATAATAAAATATTAGTAACTGCATTATACGATTTTAATTACACATTATCGTAATTTCTGCCTAAAGTAATTACAAATGGTAGGAATTATAAAAATGTAGATCGAATGCAAAATTGATTTTATTACAAATATTTCTGCAGAATCATTTAATTTAATCCATTTGTGCTAAATGGTACAGCATTATAGTTCCAAATTAGTTTTAACCCAAACTAATCCTAGCATATAAAAAAATATTGTTTATTTTGACCATTTGAAAATTTTTATTCTTTGCTTAAAAATTTACAAATGAGAGACCCTTTTTTGATAATACATCACACAAATCTAATTTTAGTTTTAAAAAGGTACAATCTATTTATTGAGCAGTAATGATATATATGTTGTGCCTCATATTAACACTTGCTTAGGTGTCAGCTGAATAATGATAATTTAACCAGAATTAACGGATCAGCCTAAACTATAGTTAAATCCTAAACCTTAACTCAGGCAAAGGCAAGATCTTACTCAAGTGTTAATCTGAAGCACAACATATATCTAATTCGTATTTTGTATACAATATTTATATTTAAACGTTTACCTATGAATTTTTTAATTAACATTTAATTTCATCAACTTTTTCTGCAAGCTCAACTTAATTGTTAAATATATCTATAGTAATTTATACGATAAAAATTAAAAAAAAATGGTTCAAAATTTAAAAGCCAGATTTCATGAACTTTTAATTATGGCTGTAGTAGTTTTGGCATTCATAATACAAGGTTAGTTTATGATTAACTCAACTAGCTTTTATATATGTTCTTGAGATTATTTAATTATTAATTATTTTTAATCAAATATAATATAGCCAAAGCTCAATCTCAACCTCCAAGTCAAGTGGTTATTACAATTACTTCGCACGCTAGTTCACCTACCTCTGATTCCAAGTCTGAGGAACCATCAATATCATTAGATGGTCTTAAGTCTTTAATTATTACAGCTTCATGCGTGGCTGGAATTGTTGTTATTACAGTAGTTATATGTATAATTAGAAAGATAGTTAATAAACGCCGTAGACGCAAAGGTGATAGTAATTATAATGATGATTCTCACAATGGTGATGGGAAGGGGTATACAAATCATAATAGTGTTGAACGAACGAGTAAACCAGGCGGAGATGCAGGCCATGGTGGTTATGGCGACACTGGTGATAAAAGTGATGGTGTTGGTGATAGTGAGCAAAGTCAAAATGGTCACAATCAAAGTAGCATTATTCAGCAAACCTTACATGTTACTTCACCAGGTTTACCTTTTCTACCTTTTATCGTTGATAGCAAGGATGAAGAGGAAAAAGAAGTTTCAAAAGTGGCAAGCGAAACAGAAGTTATTTTGAAAGTTCAAAGTGATAATGACAGCAGCGATAATAAATAACAGTTAAAAACAAGCACTAGTGAAACGTATTGATCAGGATAATGAAGATTTTAAATCATAAGTTTTAATATAAGCCTTTAAGAAATAATTTTACATACTGTCTATTTTTTCAAATCACAATTAACAATCTACTCAACGTTTAAATTTTGTATCATATTTAATAATAAATATATCAAATATATTTTTTCTAGTTTTTTTTTTTTTTTGAGCGCAAAAAATTAGATTTAACACTTTCAACTATGTTTAAGATTCCAAATTATTTGTGTTTTAAGTTGAATTTCCTAATCAATCTTCCAGGTAATCGTCGTATAGCAGTTTTGAACCTTATTATTAACTTACTTCGAAAATAAGTTGGGTTTAAAAACTCCTGCTGTATCTATGCCTTAAAATTCCGAAATCAGAAAATGAAATAAAATGTTTTTTAATGATATATTACGTTTTATCATACATAAAAATATAGAATTTATAGATCGCTCATTTCAGTCGAAATCAGATATTTGATCATTAATTCTGTATCATTATAATGCAATTAGTTTAGTATGCTAACCTAAGATTCGGCAAAAAAAAAATTGTAAACTCAGAAAAGGTTTATCTTTCATCAATAAATCTAGAATGATGATCTCTTACACCGTCCTACTATCATTATGGAACATTAAATATAGACTGCGATGTAAATTTTCCTATAATAGTTGACAATATTCATTTAAATTACTGTTGCATAACAATGTATGCTTAACGACGAAGTCCATAATCGGGCGACATATAAGGTGATATCCATTTACCAATTCATGATCATAAGTTGCATGACAGATAATAAGATAATTCGATTTAATGATCGAATAATTAATAAAATTCGAATTGAGTCATTCAATAAATATAGGAGATTAATTTTGCCGACACAAAAAAAAAAAAAGAGATACAGAAAATGAAAGTCTAAACTTATCTTGAGGTACCAGTAAAAAATGAGGGTGAACAATTTTACCATAATAATTATGCTAACATATATACTTCGATTTTGGTACTCAAATATGGATATTTGGCAAATGGGCCGGTGAAATTTGTTCATCTCGTATTACGTATACTTTTGTCAAAATTGTGTTCATATATAAAAATAATCTGAGCTAATAACGAGTATGAAACCTGTTTACAAATGATGTTTTTAAATTGGAAAATTGCACATGCATGCGTACATACAGTATAATGAACATGACAATAATGGTAATAATAACAATGCTAAATCAGCCTAAAATAGTAAATTGATTAGCCATAATGACAAAAGCATTGCTTTTTTACCGAGTTGTAAATCCTGTTATTTTTTTTATTGGATTTTTTACTTAGTAATAGGTAGTCTTCAACGTTAAAATGATTATTTTAAATCCACAGTTTTTACTAATTAAATTATAATTAAAAAATTTGTCTTAGCATCATGATAAACAGTCTCAATAAACAAACGTGAAAGTTCTAAACATCCGATTAACAAGTACACGTAAGAAGTTAAAGAAGAATAATAAAAGATGAAAACGTAATATTTAGTGGTTGTAACTTCGTATAGTAAAATAATAGAGCGAAGCTTACGTTCAAGTGTAAAAACATCCTAAAATTCTAAAAAACTTTTTGTCAAATCATTAAGTCACGCATCCGGTGAATTACTTAATTCTTCTTGCTTGTAAATTACACATTCGATCATCTATTTTTTAAGTTTGTGGTAGATTCCACCCGTTACAATAGACAATTATCGATATAACGGAAATCTGGGCAGCCCTAAAAGTTCCCTTATGCAGCACATTCGTTATATCTATATAACTTAATAGACTTGACAAATATTATAGATCAATTCAAGTCAGACCTTTTTAATAGCCACTAGAAAAGCGGCGACATTTTGTGGGCTGGAGCTCTAGTTATTAGTTCTTACACTTTAACTAAATTTAAAATAGTATTGAAATCTTTATCTTGCTATATATTATTTATAAGATTACATCTATAAAGAAAACAATTTTGTTTTTATTATTCTTTTTGTAAATGCATATTTGCCATAATACAGTCTTCCTCCTCTATAATCACACAGTTTGTATCAAGAAAATTGGTGATTATAAAAGAGTGTGATTATATAGAAGTCTTTTTTTATAAGTTTGTTAATAAATTGTCTCAAAAATTAATGTGATTATATGGGAGTTGTGATTATATAGGAGGTGATTATAGAGGAGGAAGACTGTATTTGTAATCTGTCAAAAGAAAAAGGCTCAATTAAAAAAAAAAGAGCAAATATACAGTAGGCTTCAAAAGTTTAGCACTTTTACATGAAATACATAACAAAATTTTGATATATAGTATATATGTTACGGGTTAAATTGGTTTTTAGGTCAAGTTAAACTTAACCCGGGTCAAATTGATCAATTAAAATACTCCAGCCGGCATCAACATAATTCCGGCCTGCTCTGACCCTAAAATTCTGCTAGGGATCAAATTGACCCGGGTCAAGTTTAACTTGACCTAAAAACCAATTTGACCGTAACATATACAAGTACAGTAATTCTTGATATAGAAAACCTTCGATGTAAGAAAAAAACTCTTGAAATAAGAAAGATTTCAAATTCTAATTGAAAATTTTGGTTAAAAAAAGTTTGATAAAGAAAATCTCAAGAAAAATTTTGTTTAAAAAAAGTTTGATAAAGAAAATCTCAAGATAAATTTTGGCTGAATCGGTGACTTTTTATATCATGAGTAAATTGTATTCATTAGTATTTTATCGGATTTGTATATTATTTTTTTATATAGCCATGATAAACTTTTGGAACCTGCTGTATGGACCTTCATTACATCTATAAATGTAATATCAGTTGCGAATTCTTTATTTTCCAGATTATTTATTGTTGTCCAAGCAAGACATAAAGAAAATTATGTGCAAGAACAGGTTCTTGGTTTTCCTTTCTAAGTATATAGTATTTTTAATAGTTGGTGCTATTTGGTTAGTTTTAATTAGAGTTATTATAGATAATGAAGGTGGTATTTGTGGTATTTATTAAAATTTATATATACTTAATCATCTAGGCTACATAAATATAATGTATAATTGGGTGTGGCGACTTAATGAAGTTGGTAAGTTATCGCATCCCCAAGCGGCAGGACAAGAAATTTGAATTTTATAGAATGTGTTACAGCAGACTGTGTGCAATCAAATGGATCGACAGATCTGTAGGCTTGGTCGTACCAGCCTGTACTGGGAGGCTGTAAAACATTAAAGTGACATATGAGTTACACAAATCCCGAGTGAAGCAGTTGAGTTAATCCAGAGGTTTGGAGTACATGGAAACCCACTTGGAAAGTTCTGAGTAGAGAGGTAGCACAAACTTTTGATGGTACTGTATAAAGAATTATCATCTGAAAAAATGAAAAAACTGAATGGGATCAAGATGTTTGGCAAGCACAGACCAACCAGGCTGCCGAGTTAGCATGAGAAAGAGTTTGCCCTTCTGGGCTATCTGGATTGGAAGTTTGGAGAAGTTAGAAGAATAATTAGTAGTTTGTATAGTGGGTGTTGGGGTTTGGGTAAACTTTACAAAGGTGGAAGTAGATAATAATAGCAGCTTCAGCTCACAAGTACTTGTCCTTGGACTTGGCTTAAGTTACTGAAACTAGATTAGCCAGATTGTGGGTATGGAAAGCTCTAGTAATGATGCTTTGAGGATAAAGTAGTTCTAAAGAAATGGGTCAAGAATCCAGAACTTCTTGACTGACAAATATAGCAAAGTTATAAGTTGTATTAAAGAGAGTTTAATTGGGTAATTCAAGTAATAGTAGGTTATAGATTTGGCATCTGGTGTAGGACTTAGCAATAGGGAACTACTTAATTAGATACTCAAAAGGCATAGATATGGTTAGAATATACTCTCTAATGTAAAAGAGGTTTTTTGAGGCTTTGGCTGCGAGGCTCTAACTTTAATACTTGAATAAAAACCTTAGTCTTAAAGAAGCTAGTTGTAAAAAAAAAAAAAATACTGTATAATGATAGTCATAAGTTATTATTACAAGTATCATCTATTTGATCTGTATAATCTGTAATGTTATTTGAAGATTAAATAGGTTTGGTGTGATTGGCAGTACATTTTTCCTTTATGCTTAACTTGAATTTGGCTCTTTTATATATAGCACTTTATTTCATGTCTTTGTATTAAAAAGAATTGATGGATGATATATATTGATCCTATTTTCCTTCAACAAGACCATTAGTTTGTGGATAATATAGCATGGATAAACTATGTTTCATACCTATTATTTCACAAAGAGCATCCACTATTTTGTTGCAAAAATGACTTCCTTGATCTGATAAGAGTACTTTTGGACTACTATGTCGACAAATAATATTGTGAAAAATAAAAAAGCCAACATTTAAAGCATCAGCAGTGGAAATAGTACAAGCTTCTGGCCATTTTGTAAAATAATTTGTAGCCACTATGATATATTTGTTTCCATAAGAAGTTATGGGTAAAGGACCGATGATAGCTATACCAATATATTCAAAAGGTAATCCAACCTAAATTGGGTACAAAGGTTCTTTGGTTTGTGGTCTTCTTCTCTTTTGACACGTCTCACAACTCTTAATATAGTTCTTAATATCTTACCCATTTGTGGCCAGAAGTATTTATGAGCAATTTTGTGGTGTGTGAAGTTGTATTAAAGTGTTTAGCCAGAGGATTCGAATGATAACTGTATAGAATAGCTTCAATCTTATTTTTCTTTAAAATTCTAAGGGGATGTCTTGAATCTTTGACGTTTCTTTTATATAATAATCCATTGAGTGCAAAATAATGTCAAGTTTGATGCTTATGTTTTTTTAATTTGCTGCTAAGTAAATTCTGAAGAGATGGTTGAATCACTAAGATATCTTAAAAAATGGTAATAGGTTTCTAATTCCATGGTTACTTTGATAATAAAATAAGTTGTATTATGATATAATAATAAAAGATAATTAATTTTCTGAGGTTATAATAAAGTGTAGATAAACTTTTGTGAATATTCGATATGGAGTAGACAGTTTTAGAGTATAAATTTCTCAATAAATTTTGAATATAAAATTTTAATTCAGGGTTGTTATAATAATAATGTAATATTATTAAGCTGGTAAGTATAATATAAAAGTATAAGTATAATTAGTATAGAGATAATCATACAATAATGACTTATTTTAAATTCTAGATAACACATTTATGTGTGAATGTGATTTATCTGGTCAGTGTTGAATAATATAATTAAATTTTTGAAGAGATAATATCTATTTAGCAATGCAATTTTGAGGCCTTTTATTTTTGAACATAGAAGTTAATGCCAAATGATCAGTAAAGACAGTGAATTTAGACCTATATAAATAATGTCTAAAATAAGAGACTACCCAAACAATAGTAAGATACTCTTTTTTAGTTGTAGAGTAATTTTTTTCTGTAGGTGTCATAGTTCGACTTGTATATGAAATAACCTATTCATTTTTATCCTTGTCTATTTAAGACAGTATTGTGCAAAGATCAAAATCAAAAGCATTGATTGACAAAATAAAGTCTTTGAAAAAATCAGGAAAAGCTAATATAGATGCAGAAATAAGCTTTTTTTTCAAAGTTTCAAAAGCTGTTTGTTGAGAAGTAGTCCAGATGTAATGAACTTCTTTCTTTAATAATTTATTTAGTGAAGCAGCTATTCTAGTGAATCCTTGTACAAATTAACGATAGTAAGATGCTAGGCCCAAAAATCCATGTAATTGTCAAAGATCACAAAGAACTAAAAATTCTTTAATGGCTTTAATTTTATCAGGATTAGTGATAATGCCTTCAGCACCTACTATATATCTTAAAAACTTCAATTTTTGTTTTGTGAAGAAACATTTGGAAGGCTTTAACTTAAGATTAGCATGCTGAAGTATTTGAAAAACTTGTCCAAGATGAATTAAGTGCTCTTTAAAAGATGATGAAAAAACATTGATATTATTCAAGTATACTACAACGAATTTATTATTGATATTATTAAAGATATTATCCATTAGTCTCTGAAAAGTAGATGGTGTATTAGCTAAACCAAACGGCATTACATTAAATTCAAAAATTTTATGTACTGTAATAAAAGCAGTTTTTTCTTTGTCTTTTTCATCCATCTCAATTTGCTAATAACTACTTATAAGGTCTAATGAAGAATATCAAGACGAACAATGAAGAGTATCTGATAAATCATCTATTCGGAGTAAAGGATAATTGTCTTTCTTAGTTACTGAATTTAAAAGACAATAATCGATATAAAACCAAGTCTTATCCTTTTGGTATACAAGAATGACAGGAGACATCCACAAACTCTTTGATGGTCTAATTATATTTTCTCTTATCATTCTTTTAATCTCTTCCTTAAAATAAGTTTTCTCTTTAGGGAATGTCTGTATGGACTTTGTTTTATAGTTAATGCTTTTTCAGGTTCAATATAGTGTTTAACTATCTCAGTTTTACCAAGGTCATGTGACTCATACGCAAAAATATTAGCATTATTTTGAAGCAACTTTTCTATTTCAACTTGTCGAGATAAACTAATCTCACCTATATTAAAAAACTATAACTTGAATTTTTTATTATTATTTTCGAAGTAGAATTCAAATAAGTCTACTATATCTTCATGAGTTTCAATTAAACAGTTAGTATAAAGATTAGAATAAAGTGAGTTATTATTATTAATAATGGAAGAAGAGGTAATAGAAGAATTAAGATTACTTAAATAATTTTCTATTTCTTTGTTAAGTTTATAAAGATCATTGAATTAACTATCTAATAAATTATTATTTTTAACCATTCAATATTGATTTTTTATATTATTACTAAATGCTACAAAGTTAAACATGTGATCATCAAGTTTCTCTTCCTCAAACTCATCTTCACTAATTTTACTAGATTCTTCAAATTCTTCTCCTTTCTCAACAACATCCACAATTTTTAAAGAACAAACTTTTTCCAAGAGTTCATGGCTCAAACGTCGACACTCTACAGGTATTATTATTTCTTTATCCTTCTATAACAATGTAATTTCTGAAGCATTTCAATCAATTTTAGCATATGCTTTAGTAAGCCAGTCATTCTTAACAATTGCTTGATATGAACTTGCGTTTGTCACTATGACATCAATAGGAATTTCAACACTAGCCACAAAAAAGGTGAATGATGAGATTTCACTAACTGCTCTTTTACTTTCACTATATACATTGATCATATTTATAGTAGATAGTCTTTCAACCTTTATTCCTAAACGCCTTAGCAAATGAAATGACACTACACTACCTGAAAACCTGCTGTCTACAATTAATAGGATAGATTTTCCCAGAACTTGTGCATCACAATACAATGCTGTTGATTTATGATCAGAGTATAGAATTAAATTATTTTTGATTTTTTCTTTATAATAGTTTTTTGTTTTTGCAATCCTTTAGACAATTCTACCCTCATTGAACGAATGGCATGTAATAATTGACCAAACGTTATATTAGCCAGTTTATTATGAAGGTCAGCAACAATAGAATATGGAGATACCAATGATGATATTTGTAAAAATATATCTTGATCATTCTTCCTTTGTGAGGTATTAGACTTCTTATCTTTCTTATTAGAATTCTTTGCTTTACTATTATTCTTTTTTCATTGGTCTGAGTAACAGTTGATTTTAATATAGAATCATTTTGAATATCCAGGCTTTTTGTTTCTAACCTAACATGCTTAGACCTCCTAGTATTATATTGTTTGAAATTTTCATTCGTGAAAAAGTGAGTATCATCCTCAGATATATGAACAAAGTTTTGGGTTTCATTTTGAACTTTATCAGGTTAATGTAAGTTAAGGTTATTTAATAAGTTCATTAATAATTGAAGAGTCTCCTGTTCATTAAGCGCATTAGCATTATGACTATTATTACGATTATTGTTATTATTGACACCATGCTGAGGACACCTGTTATTATTACCATAATTAGAACTTCCATTATTAGAATTATTAAAATTTCTATTATTAGATTGATAGTTCTTATTTTGATTAGAATGAGATATATTGTTATTAGGACAATGAGGAGCTATATAACCAGTATGTTCACAACTAAAACAAACAATATTAGAATGTGTTTGATTTTTAGTAAAATTTTTATTTTGATCTTTTAAATGGTGAAGCATATTATTGAGAGTTTCATTCAATTTTTCAATATCACTGTCCATGTCCTATACTGAAAAGAGAATTATATGAGTATGTAATTGTAGGATGGTTAAAATGATTATTATAAGGAGAATTCTGTTTGAAAGTGTTTTTAAAGGCTTTGGCTCTATCATAAGCAGATTGTAAAGAATTAAGAATAAAGGAAGCCACTGCTACTGATAACTCAGGATGTAATCCATTAACAAAAATTTGCACTTTAGCTATATTTGGATATCGAGCACCTTCTGCTTCAACATGTCTAAAGAGCTCAACTATAACAGTATAGTAAGTATCAACGGCTTCAAGAGAATATTGTTTTCTAGTAAATAACTTAGAAAACCATTTACTCTCCAAGGCTGGAGTCCAGAATTAAGTACCGAATTCAGGTTGAAAACTAAGATTACGATTATGAGGATCATTCCACAGATCAATATTTGGAGCTTGATTCCTTCATGTTAACCACCAACTTGCTGCTGGGCCTTTCAAATAAGAGATAATAACAGATAATTTTCTAGCATCAGTAACTTGGTTGGCCACAAAAGCTTTCTCTATATCCTCTAACCAAGAAATAGGGTCCTGTTCTCCACCAGTGAACTTTGGTTATGACACTATATTATTCTCTCTAACAGGGGCAGCTACATTTACTTGAGGTGTGGGAGTAGGCTTGATTTGATTAACGAGGTTGAAAATTTGATCAGCAAGATTATTAAGAGCTCTAGCTTGATCTTGAGGGTTCCTAACTATATTATTTTCAGAACTTTCAGAGGATGAATCGTTATTCAGAACTTCTATTACAGTGTCTTCGTCAGACTCCTCTCCAAGGTTTATTAAGTCTTCATCTTCAGATCCTATTTCTTCAATTCTATTTCCAGCAGCTTCTTCTTGAGGGTTGTCAGGGTCTACATTGAAATGATCGTATTGTTGATATACTTGAAGAAAAGCGTCAGAAACTTCCTAATAGCTTGGTGGATTCACTAGATATTGAAAACCAAAAATAAGGTTATGAACAGTATTGTCAGATAAATTATTAATAGGTTGATTATCAAGGTGTTTAAAAAGTCTAAGGGTTGCTTGAGAATAGTTAGTACTAGGATAATTATTATTAAGCCAATTTACAAAATTGACAAAACAAAAGGATGGGTGTTCAGTTACAGGATAACAAACTGGATATGAAAAATCAGGAAAATTTTGATAAAAATAATTAACAATTTCAGGGTTATCAGAAAACGTTCTATGATATCTATCATATAACTGATTTAATCCTAAATGAATATCAAAGTCATTCATAGATAAAAGTAAATTTTATAGTATAGTCCACACAACTGGCACCATATGTTACTATCAAGATTTGGTAAAATGAAAAGCAACACTTAATGATGCCAATTTTAACTCTGATAGTAAACTTGGAAGTAAGATAG
Organism: Racocetra fulgida; assembly: GCA_910592135.1. Lineage (NCBI taxonomy): Eukaryota > Fungi > Glomeromycota > Glomeromycetes > Diversisporales > Gigasporaceae > Racocetra > Racocetra fulgida. The sequence continues at coordinate 953 of CAJVPZ010002503.1, read as the reverse complement.
AATAATAAATTTGTATATTAAACAAGATATCAAAATTATGTAAATTCAATATTTATTAGATACATTTGTTATATGATTAATCAAGAGTTTCTTTATTATAGAAATAAATAATGAAATAAATATAAATAAATAAGTAATCAAATAATCAAAGAAAGGAGGAAATAAATAAATAAAGAAAAGTAAACAATAAAGATCTTTCAAGTGAGAATTCGAATCCTAAACTATTAAAAGGATTATATCGAAGACTAAGGCTCAAGAAAAGGATGAATCGAAAGTCTATATATACAAGTTGAGACACTAAAGATGTGCAATAAGGGTACCATTTAGATCTTGATTCTAAGAAAGCACTAAAGAATATCTCATAAATTAGTGTAATTTAGTATGAAATAGTATGAAGTAACAAAATGAGATAGAACGAAATAAAAATAAGGAAAATCACGTGTTAATCGCAAGGATATTATCACTGATCAAAGATCATGTGAAGAAGAGACGAAAAATAGAATACTAACAATAATGAAAAAGGAAGTTTGTGAAACAACTATAAAAAAATCCGATCATATTAATTTTATCATATGGTATAACTTATATTTGTTGATCATTTAATATCGCATACCCCAATGTCGGTTCCATAAGTAATATCCGATAACTTGTCATTTCTGATATCTGATATGCAATTTTGGTTGATTATAGTAGCATGAGTGCATCTATTTGCGCAACAGATCATGTTCTAAGCACATTCAACCAATCAGAATTAATCACTGGCCAATATACACATAACCAATTTTTGCAATCTTTTTAAAAATTTAGAATGAAGTTTTCTAAATAACTACACGGCAAAATTCTATAAAACTTTTTTTCATTTTAATTCTACACATACATACAATTAAGATAAAAAAACTTTTATCAAATTTTGTCTGATAGTTATCGAGAAAAGTTAAAAAAATCTGTTCCGT
>CAJVPZ010002502.1:0-12328 GCA_910592135.1 Racocetra fulgida | reverse complement strand
GACTACTTAAATTAGGCGACCAAAAGTTGCACGTGTGGCTATATGTACTCTTGCTAACCAAAAATGTACCACTAAAATACCTAATAAAAATCCACCCTTCCGCGACATTGCGAAGATATAAAAAAAAAAAAAAAAAAAAAATTTTAATGTCATTCGATTCATCTCAATAAGACGATTCAAATGGTAGCAAAAATGTTAAAATCGGATCACTGGATTACAAAATATTCATAAAAAAACTATTTACAATGTACTAAAATACAAAAATTTAAAAAAACTACATTGTAGATATTTTTTTGTAATTATCTCGCGATCCAGAAATTCAAATTTAACATTTTTGATACCATTAGAATCATCTCATCGAGACAAATCAAATGACACCAAAATTGTTAAATTTGGATTATTGGTTACTGAGATAATTAGATATTTTACAATTTTAATTAAATATAATTATCTTGTGATCCAGTAATTCAAATTTAACAATTTTGATACTATTCGATTCATTTTAATGAGACGGTTCAAATGATATTAAAATTATTAAAATTGGATCACTAAGTTACAAGATATTATCGATTTTGTTATTTTTTGTATTTTTAAAGATCTTTATTATATATATTTCTTTACGTAAATTATGGATGACACCTCTAAACCTCAAAATAGCTGTGGACTAGAAAAAATTGAAAGCAATACAAAAGATAGAACCAAAAGAGGATCTTAGAACTAACAAGTGGACCTACCTTTAAAAGTGAATCAAAAGAAATAGTAGAGTTAAATTTACAATATTAAAGAAAAACAAACACCTTGGAGCTCTAATTAAATGTGCTAATGAAAAATTACTGGTGCTTCAGATACTAGTATGAAGGCGCCCAGACCTATATCAAAATTTTAATCGCATAATATATAATGAATAAGTCAAAGAAGATCAAGATCATCTAGCAAGCTGCAGAGAATATGAGAATAGCTAGAAAATTGCAGAAAAACTAGCAGCAAATATAGCATGGGCAGCCCTTCCAGAGGAAACCCAAATAAAAACAAATAAAGATCTACTCGAAAAACTCTCTGGGAAGAGTCAAAGGAAAAATCTTTAAAAACAAAAGCAAAAGCGATCAAAGGTCTAATCCAAAAAGACAAAGCAGAAAAAATATAAGAAACTCTATAATCGAGAAAAGATGCCAAGACTTATATCGAACTTGCTATAAATATAGTTTAGAACTGCTTTTACGAAAATATATAAACAAAAAATATGAGACAATACGAAGATGAGAAATCAGTAAAGGTATTATAACTAAAAAAAACATAATAGCAGATTAATGAAAGAAAGAAAGAAGTCAGGTCCAAATGTAGCTGAAACAAAGAAAAGAGTTTAAAGATTAGAACTAATATAAAGGAACTAGAAAAAAATATTAGATTAAAAAAAGAAAAAGAGGAAGGTATAAAAAAAATAAAAAATAGATGGTTTAATAGTTTTAGAAAATTAATACATTAGGCTTCCTCTTTCTCTCTCTATAACTAATAGTAGCTAGTAAGGAGTGTGACGACTTAGTGAAGTGGTGAAGTTGTTGCACCCCCAAGCGGTAGAGTATAAGTTCAATTCCCACAGAAAGCAAAAAATTGAATTTAGAAAAACGGATTCAGCAACTATTGTCTTGGCTGGAAAAACTTGAGACCCTGTAACTGTGGTTGTATCAAGATAAAAATTGAAAGGTTCTGGGGCATTTGTGTAATAAAGGAGTTATACAAAGGCATACAAGCTGGTTTAGTCAGTGCAAACCCAAGATAAGTCCTTTGGAATCGCAGAAAGCCACAGGATCAATACGGCAATGAGGCGCTCGCTTAAGAAGTCCTGAATAGAGAGGTAGCACAAATCTTCAATGGTACTATATGCGAATTAATACCTGGAGAACCAGATAGACTGAACAGGACCAAAGTGTTCAGTAAGGCACTCCACCAACCAGGCCACCAGAGGAGTAATCAGAGGAAAAGGACCCAATCGTAGGGACCAGGGTCAGGCTATAGCCCTTCCAAACTATCTGAATTGGTAGTTTGGGATAGCTAGAATGACTGGAAAATGTCTGTAGATGTACTTAGGTTTGGGTGAACTCTATAAGGGCAGTAGTAAGTAACTGTAGCGGCCTTATCTCGCAAGTACTTGTCCTCAGACTCAGCATAAGTTACCAAAGAAGACTAGATAATACGGAAATAGTGAGTACCGGACTGCTCTAGCAGGTGATGCAATTGAGGATAAATTGGTTAACTATGCTGGTAGTCCTATAAGTGGATGCGAAGATTTTGGAACTTGGACTGACTTATATATCGCATGTTCTGAGTGAGATTAGATAGATTGATATAGGAAACTCAGATCAAAGGGTTTAATTGGATAATTCAAGTAATAGTGGGTTACAGATACGGCATCTAGTGTAGCACCTAGCACATAGGTAGATTACTTAATTAGGCACCCAAAAGGTGCAAATATGGCTAGAATGTATTCTTATCAGAATGTACTTGTCTGGAGCTCCTTTAAAAAGAGCACCATATGATCCTAATATCTAATAAAAGCAATAAGCCGAAGAGGCTAACCTTGATTATAAAAAAAAAAAACTAATAGTAGCTAATCTTAAATTAGTTTATAAATAGAAAATTAAGAGGTGATTTGCTACACTTAAATGGTTATACAAGATATAATAGATAGTTTAAATTAATATCATCCTAATATAAATCTGTAACTAATCTTATCATGTATACAGCAAATTCAAAATAAAAATAAAAAAAAAAAAAAAAAAAAATTAATACAAAATAGTTGCAAACCCTTTTGGTATAGTTGTACGGCTAACCTGGTATTAGCCTTCTGATTATGAAAAAAAAATTCAAATTAGTGTGACTGACCACTTCTGGGCACCCACAAAGTAGCTGAAGAATGTTGGGCCTAGATATTAAGCTCAACATTATGTAATCTAGTTATATAATAATCTTAATAAAGAATCACTGACAAGGTTGCCAAAAATTAAAAAAAAAAAAAAAAAAAAAAACTAAATTTTGCTATTACTAACTATTATTAATCTGTCATGTCTTTTTTTGGTTATTTATTAATACAAAAAAAGACAGTGTTTGTTACTAACTACTATAGTATTTATCTTACCAAAAATACAAATTAAATGAATTGATAAAATATATAACTTAATAAAAAATCTTGAATAAGTATTTATATATTTAAAATTATTGATTTAAATATATTGACTAATAAACAATCTTTATAACATAAATAAAATAAATTAAATACTTGTAAATAGACTTTTATTATAATATTTACTAGCAATTTACAAGTTAACTTCCTAAATTTAATGGTTTAAAGTTGTGAAAATAAGAGGCTTATTTTAAATAAGCAAACTAATGAAATAAAATGCTTATGTATTAAATAGTTTTATAATTACTTTATCAAATTTCTTATATGAAGTTTATACTTTAATGTATTTGATATTACACTAATTATTCAATCACATTAATTTATAAAAATATCTGTGCATCAAAAAATTTTTTTATATATACATATGGACATCAAATTTTTTACTTATATATCAGAATTTATATAGTGTATTGGAATATGCAATGTATTATATAAATCAAAACTATATGTAATTATATAAGAAAACTTATTAATAAAAGATTTTTCGATAGATCATAAAAGTTTAATAATTATTAAAAAATTTTAAATAGATGCACAGCCATAACAGTTTGATAGTTTTGGTAAAATTTTATAAAAACCAGTATTATATCTATACAAATAAAGCTATAGAGCCATTTCTTTTATTTAATATAAAAAAATTTCAGTACACTATTTTTTTTTCTTAAAAAAAAAAGTCAAGTAGAAAGAACTTAATTTAGATTTTTTTTTTTTGAAATGGCTCTATAGTTCTGTTTGTAAAGACATAATACAGATCTTTATAAAATTTTATTCAAAACTATTAAGCCATTAGGACTGTGCATTTATTTAAAATTTTCTAATAATTATTATAAATTTTTATAATTTATCGAAAAATCTTTACTAATAAATTTTATTATATAACCACATATAGTTTTGATTTACATAGTACACTGCATACCTCAACAGTATATACATACTGTATATTGTCAAAAATAAGCTATGCCAAAAATAAGCTACTTTTCTTTTTTAGACAAGAAAAGTAAAAAAAGTCTTTTACCCAAAAGAAGCTACCCCCATAAACAATAGTGTTGCTACATAGTAAAGTTAAAATTTTACTAAATAAATTGACCTATCTTATTAAGTAAAAATTATTCAGAAGATTAAAATGCATATATTCTAAAAATTTTATATAAACCAGAAAACATTTTATTAATTGATTTTTGCATATTACATTCAATGAAAATTTAAAAATTTCTTTAAAATTTATATTCATTGAGTGTAAAAATCAAAAGTTAATTAATAAAATATTCTTTGATTTATATAAAATTTTTAGAATATATGCATTTTGATCTTATGAACAATTTTCATTTAATAAGGTAAGTCGATTTACTTAGTAAAATTTTTTGTAAATGATGAAAAACTGCTTTTATCCAATAATAAGCTATCTGTAATATTTTTATGTAATTTTTTCAAAAAAAAAGTAGCTTATTTTTGCAATATATGGTATTGTGCACGTAGTTTTTGATCTAAATTTTAAATACTAGTTATACAAAGATAGACAAACATTGCAGATTTGTGTAATGATCTTGCATATTTTAATAAAGAGCTATATTTTATATTAAATATAAACTGTCAGAATTTTAGTAATAAAATTTTATTTAAATCATATTGTTCATCATCTCAATTATGGGCTTAATATGTAGATTATAATCTATTTGATAATATTTTATAAATGTCATATACCTTGTCATTTTGAGACAGTGTTGTGAAAATTACTATGTCCAATTGTTTTCAAATTAATTGAACATATATCTAATTGGTTTTGGACATATATCCAATTAATTTAAAAACAATTGGACATAATAACTCTCACAACACTGTTTTGAGATTATGATCTTTGTGGTAAACTTCCTGTGATCATTCATCAAAAATACTTTGGCCTGCTGAAATAATTCAGTAAATTTATTATGCTGAAACTGAAATTAAAGTAAAACAGAATCATGTGTAATATGACTAATTAAATTATAGCATTTTGATAATTGCTAGTGAAGCAAAACAAGAAATAAAAATGAAAAACCTAAAAAATACAAAAAACAGCAGTCTAAACCTACCTTGGGTGAATTAATCAAAAATGTCAGAAAGGCAATTTTGCATATATATCATTATCTAAAATATAATCTAATTAATATAAGATGATCTAACTCTAAAGTTAATATATATTATAAGAATCTTCTTTACTTTAAGCATCCTCCAAAATTAGTAATATTGATTTATTTTTAAAAAAAAGAAAATTAATACATAAAATTAAAATCAATAATTGATATTTATATCTAAATATTATTATCAAAATTGTGTTAAAAATACATATATTAGGTTATATAGAACAGAAAAAAAACTACAATACCAAACAGTTAAAGATATCTACTTTTTTTTAAAAACATTAAATTTATGATTATATAATCAAATATGATTGGCTAATTTCTTGTATAATGAATTTTAATTGATTAAAAATATATATAACTATTTTTTTATATATTAAACACCAAATTTTAGATTATATATAAACTTTAAACTCTAAAAACTTATAAATTTTATAATAAAAATTAAAATCTATTCTAACAGAATTGTAGCTTAAACTAAAAGCAACAAATTTATAAAACAGATTTTTTTAAAGTTATTTATTTTTAAGTTATAAGCTTTTTTAAATTTTTATATATAAAAAGTAGATATCTTTAGTTGTTCAGTACTATATATATATATTACAATATCTTTAATATTTTTAATAATTTTGCTGCATTGAAAATACTAATGTATATAATTTTAATTATGATAAGCCCAAAGATATCATTTCTGCAGACAATCTTAAGCCTGTAATTCAATAGTGGGCTTAATATTAGTTTAAAATAAACAACTTGAGATTGATCATTGTATATTTGTGTAATTTACTTAAAGATGTTGCTATAAAAAAAGCAATATACCTATAACAATTCTTATAGTTCTCAATACTATGATCTTTCTAAGATGCTATTTAGCCTGTTATTTAATATCACAAATTAAAACGAAATCTAATCAATATAATTTTTTTTTGTTTTTTAAGGAAAATTTAAAATTTTTTGGTATCATTTTTTGAGATTCTTTTTAGTAGTTTAGGATTAGATTTATTAATAAATGAGTATATATGTGTTTTATAGGCTTTAAGAGTGGACATAAAAGGTCTTCAGTTTCATTTTAATCAGATTTCATTTAATAAATAACAGGCATAATGTACTAGTTTTATTTAGAAAAATAAAATTCTGTAGAACTATTTAACTTAACAGATTAAACTATTATTTATGTTTTATTATCTATTATTATTTGTTATAAAGTTAGTATATCTAAACATAAAAATTATTCTAAATACCTATAAAAACATATTCTTTGTTTGGTTTGGTGTTGTTTCAATAACAAAGAACTGATGTTCAAGTTTTTGAATTTTTGATAAAGAAAAGAAATGCATTCTTATATTTCAATTTTTTTCTGTACTTTTTATTTTTTGGTAGCAGATTTGTCTTGCAAATAACTAAGCATTTAATAACCTTACAATTACTTTTAAATTTTTTTTTATATTTTTATACAACTCTGTGAAATCTTAAAAAGCATCTTTGATAAGTGGAATATAATATTTAACATTGATTATAGCATAAATTTCTTCTGTACTATGAAGGAGAAAAACTATTCTGTTGCCAAAATAACAATACTATAGATATAATTATAGTTGTAAATATTTAATTCTTTAGCTTTCTGCTTTTTATTAAGCATGATCAAATTTATCTAGATATAAATAAAATTTTAGTATAGCTTATAAATAATCTTCAATAACAAATATACAAACTAATATTTATATCACAGGCACTTTTATATTGTATAAGATTTTGTGTAATACTAATTCCTAGTAGATTTTATTTTTTTTCTACAATACATATTAATTCATCAAAGATATTATTATTTTTTTTACTGCAAAGTTGACTCTGCTATTACTTTTAACCCTAGAAATCTTTATTTAAAGTAAGACTTTCAAGCCTTCAAGAAAGTTAACTGCAGTGTTTAATATAATAGAAACATATTTATATTATATTGCCTCATTATTATTAGTAATTAGTCACATGCTTTTTAGTTTGAAAAGTATGACATCGAGACAAAGTTTAAATATCAAATCTTCTTTCTTAATTTGTTAAGTTATTAGAAAGAAAAAAGCAAGAGAAAAATAAAGGACTACAGAGACTTTAATAATCAGAAATTATATAAAACTTAGCATCCTAAGCTGCTTATTAGATGTAAATTAAGGAATCATTAATAAATTATTGGCTTTTATACTATATTTCATTAAAACCTACCCTAAACTACGATATATTAAAAATAGCTATTTTTTAAATATTTTAGAAGGTGGTATATTTTTTAGTTTTCTTTTTTTTTGAATTTCTATTATAATATATAAAAAGCATGATTAAATTCCATTATAATAAGATTATATGACCAATTCTTTATTTGAAATTAATAAATCTTATCCAAGAATCTTGATAACAAGAAATAGCTAACGTGTTCATTATTGATGCAAGACATAGTTCTTATATAACACACTTCTCTCTATAGTGTACTAAATATAAGGCATAGCATATACTGCTTGAGCTACCTTTATTAATATTTTTACATCCCTAAAAATATACAAATACTAATCTTTAATTTATCTTTTAGCAATAATGCTTTCTTATAATCTTTAGTTCTGGGGTCTCAATTATTAATTAAAATATTAAGTTTATATATTAAAGCACTTCACGATTTATGCTTTAATAATTTTGGTGCTTCTCTTTAATAAAAAAGGTTTCAAGTTGCTAATCCCCACTCAATTTATGATTTTTACCAGTAAGTCAAGTAACAAAATTCTTCTAGTAATATACTAGGAAAAAACTACAAAAAACTATATACAAAAATGAGATAAGATATAAAACTAATACAGTATAACTTTGTATATAGATGTGATGTGACTATATATAAATAGTTACTATAGACATGTTTTTTAATAATATAGTTTTTAGTATTTTGAGGGTTTACTACTATTTAATAGCTTTCTTAAAATTACTTTAAAATAAGGAGAATTCTTTTTTGCAATAATGGTAATTAAAACATTTATTATATACTGATTTTTAAATTCTATACTAATTTTAAATGCTAATTGGTTCATAATTATATAAGAGACTGGCATTTTGAATTGCTAGTAATATACTTGACAACTATCTGACAATATTATATATTGTCTAATATTAGTAACCTATTTTTATTTTTTGTTTTTTTTACTAGGTTCTACTTGTATTTTATGCATTTATATCAGAAATTTATAGAGCAGTTTAATATTACTTAATCATTAAACTAAAAATTGATTAAACTTATCATTATTTTTCTGAAGTTTAGAAAAGCTTATACAACTTATATATATATCAAGGATATTGTAATTTATTGTTATAGCAATATATCGCTATTCTCTGATCAACCAATTAGAATACAAGATCAGATGTAATGTAAAATTAAAACAGAACATTGAATTTTTTGACAAATTATTCATAACTCAAGATTTTGTTTATAAAACTATTCTTTGTACTCTAACAAAAAAAATTCTTTGTGCAATTTTACTATAAATTTTATCTTATTACTTTCATATTATCTTCACCTCACTCTAACCCTAACTAATGAAAAAATCAGATTATTTTGAGTTGTTTTGATTTCACATTACACAGATTCTATAGGTGGTGATATATTGTATATACGAAAATTTATAAAATCTATATATCAATATATATAAAGGTTTATTATATCTGTATTTAGTGATATACATTTTGACTGTCCAAAAACTTTTTTGGTACTGTTCAACATCTAAGTATCCAAGTATCTACAAGTATTTAGAGCATATTTAAGCTTTAATAATTAATAAATTTATTTAAAAAATATATAATTATATATTTTTTTAAGTGCTAAACATATTTTACTTAGAAAATAATATAGGTTATCATAATAAAATTTTGAGTAATTTTAATTTATTTAATTGTCTAAAATTGTTTAAAGTGTTCAAACTTATTGTCCACAACTGTTCTATGACAGCATTGTCTGTATTGGTGCTAATGCATCATATTTGCACAGGTCGAAATTTGATATATCCTACACTTAAGCTATACAAATCGGGTAGCAGATGAGTGAGGATGACGTAGGATATCCTACACATATAGTACACGTATAGTATACTAATCCTACACAAATACTCAAATACGTAGGATAAGTGTAGGATATGTGTAAGATATGTGTAGTTGGTTCGCAGACATGTGTGAGATATCCTACATGTCATTGCACAGGATAGGTGTAGGATAGGTGTAGAATATGTCAAATTCGGACCTGTGTTGAATTGGCCAATCATTACTGAATACATATTTGAAAACTATCTTCCTAATTAGTTATAGCTTTGTTATACAGAAAATAAGAAATTCTGTATAATACAAGAAATCTAAAAATCTCAAATAAACAGTATATTTAAGATAAGCTAAATTTGGTAGTGTTTTATTTTAAGTTTCAACTATATATATAATACAGCATATATTAAGTATGTATATATTATTCTTGAAATATTGTTTTTTTGTCTAGCACTCTATTAAGATTAATACTATAATTTAAGAAATTTATTTTTAATAAGCTATATATTACATATATAATATCAGAATACTTTTTACTATTCAAAAGTTTCAAAATTCATTTGTTTGTTTTTGTTCATTTGTTTATTGTTATTTATTATTATTAATTATCATTATTTGTATATGTAGTTGTTTAATTATCTGTTTGCTGATTCATTTACTTATTCTTTTTGATATTTGTTTACTTCTTTTTGCTAATTCATTTTTTATTTTTTTTATTATTTATTGCTTTTTTTATACAGTATTTATTTTAGGCAGTGTCATTTATCACCTAATTTTTTTTTATCAGAAGCTTACTCTCCTCCTCCTTCTTAATATATATTTTGATTAGGTCCTTATATATAATTTTTAATTTTTACTCCCCTCCGCCCTAAAAAATTATCTGATTTTTGGCACGTCTTTTAATTTAACACAATATGATCCTCAGCTTCTGCTTCTTTTGTTTGCTCTATACAATCAACACCAAAAATATTATAATTTGGAAAAGCTTTTATAATTCAAGACAGTGTTATAAGCATTAACTAGTTTGTTAGTTAAAAAGTTTGATAATATTTATTTATAAATATCATTCAAAGAGTACTAGCCAAAAAAACCTATACAATTTGAAATATTTGTATGAGTAATACAAACTAAAAAAAGGAGATCAAATATAATCAGGTTAGTTTTTAATTTTATTGATTATGTATATAGCACTATCAATATTTATTATAATATATAATGTCATTATAATATACAATGCAAAACAAAATTTTTATAGCAATAATATTATAAATTCAATACTAATTCATTTGCAATAATTGCTAACCTACATGATTTATAAAATTAGAGACTACTTTGATTATATTATTAGAATATATAGTTTGTCTTTTTTATTAGATTTAATTAGATATTATATTATACAATATACTTATATATCATACTTTAATGATTTATTAATTAAATTGTATAACATGAAGATCAAATATAGCATTAAATTTTTTGGTTTTTTAAAGAAGTTGATAATATCTCAAAATTTTGTTTATAAAACAACTTTTAATATTCTAATGAAGTATTAAATAGATAATAGTTTGTCTAAAATTTTCATATTTGATATATATTAATTTATAAGTTTTTTTTATATAAAGTTTAATATTAAAACAATAAATTTTTAGGCGTTTATTTTTGGTGCACCCGCACATAGTGCAGGACACATATATAGCATGTAGTTACACAGCCTCAAATCGACCAATAAAGTTATAAGTTCGAATATTAATAAAATACTAAACTTCATAACGCATGTAGATCACATGATAAATGATCCACATATCATCCAATAAGTGTCAAAATTATGAATAGGGTTTCAAGATCAGGCAGGCTATTTATTTTTATATACAAATATAGTTATGATTTTAAGCATTGACGTATAATGAACATTTTAAAACGTACTATATAGCAAACAATAACTTAACTCTAACCCTAAGTAATTCACCCTCACATTGCCACTACTTCTAATTTTCGTCTAATACTTATACCAAATCTACATCCAAGCTAAATTAACCTTTGTGTAATTTCACTCTAACGTCTAAACCTAGCTAATTATCTTTTAATTCTATTCTAATGTACTATTAACCCTGCCTAATTAACAAAAACCAATGTTTATATCATACTGAAGTTGATACCCACCTAAAATTGCAGCTTCAGTTAACTGAAGTTGTAATTGACCAAAATTAGCACCTGAAATTAAAATCATCTTGCATGTATTAGTTATCAATTTTAGGTGGGTATAACTTCAGTTAACTGGAGCTATAACCTTAATTAGGTATCAACTTCAGTCACAACATTTAAAACTCATGACCGACTATCATCCAAGTAGCACCATTAATCACCGAAGAATCGATACAATGAAGACATTAACAAGCAAAAATCACAGCGAATAACTGCTCAAAAAACAATAGATTAAACAACTACAGCACTATAGACAACACTCTAACAAAACGACAACTCCAACCAAACGACAACTCTAACTAAACGACGGCTTCAATCAAATGATGACTCTAATAAAATGACGGCTTCAGTGAATAACAATTCCAGCAAAATGGTGGCACATAGAAGATAACGCTACAAAAAAAAAGTAAAATGTTGGTTAGTAATGTAACAAAAAAGTAAATAACCAAAAAAAACTTATCTGTATATAGTGTTAATCTGTGTAATTACAAACTACTACAATTAACAAACCCCTTTAATAAGAATGAATATGTCAATGTCATGACTAAAGTTGGGATCTGACTAAAGTTGAAACTTCAGTTGATTGAAGTTGCACCTGACTGAAATTAGTTCCTGAAATTAAATCATCCTGCATGCATTAGTTAGCTATTTTAGGCAGATGCCAACTTCAGTCAACTGAAGTTTCAATTTTAGTCAGATCCCAACTTCAGTTACGGCATCGACATTTATAATATCAGAGAAAACAATTTCAAAATATGACAATACCAACAAAACAACT
>CAJVPZ010002501.1:0-12328 GCA_910592135.1 Racocetra fulgida | reverse complement strand
ATTTTTTGACTTTTATCAACTTCCATTATTGTTTCACTCTTTGTACCTATACCAACTACACCATTTTGATTATTACTCTCGATATTTTTACTTATGTACTCTTTGATTCATTTCATCCTACTTTCTGATTTTGTTTCTAATGTATCGTCACCATCTTCCAACTATTTGTTAACGATTTTCTACTTTCGATGCATTCTATACTTCCCTCAAATATTTTACAATTGTCTTTTACTCCAATTCACTTGTCATAACAATATTCAATATTGTTTAAATTTATCTTATCAACATTTTCTTCTAGCCTTTTATCATCGATTTCATTTGGTGTACGATTCTCAAAAACCAAACATTCGTCCAAACTTTGGTTTTCAACAAATCCTGGGTTGTCACTTTTATTGAAATCAGAATTCTGTTCAAGTATCCTATAATCGTCTCTTTCAACTTTAATCCTATTCTTATAGCAGAATCTAGGATCGTATTGTTCCTTATAATTCACCAAAATCCATGGGACTATCTGCCTTATTTTTAACTATATCATTAATATTACCTGGTTTTGATGACCTTTGATAATAAGTAAATGCCTTATGCTTATCTATTTTCATTCCAATTCCAACTAGACCATTAACTCCAAGATCAACTAAAGCTTGACTTTGGGGGTGGTTGTTGAGTTTCTTCTGGCCAATAGCTATCATTATCATTACTTTTTACTGTTGAAATGATTTCTTGTAATAATATAGCTATTTGCTCTATTAGGTCTTTTGTTGCACAAGATACAGTTAAGTTATTCATAGTATTTGTATGGGAGTTACAGTATTTGTTATGGTCTGATAAGCCATGGTAGATCCTCGTGCAAATGTCATTTTACACATTCAGGCTTGTTCACTAGCTTTATAAAGCGAATTAAACTTGAAGGGTCTAATTGCTGATGCTAATTCAGGACGAAGACCTTGTACAAACATTTGAATTTTCATTTTTTCTGAATACTGCCTTGTAATAGCCACACGTTCAAACAGGGACATCATATCCATAGCATATTGCTCTACCTTCTCTCCAGGATAATGATGGTAATTTAACAGTTCCATATTCTATTTTTTAATTAGAGCGGTATGCAAAGTGTTTGTTAAAATTGGTGTACGAAGCTTTGATCCTTTTTTATTTCATCATCTCAGTATTGTATCTTATCGTATAAATCTAAAATAATGCCCACCTGCATGTTAATTAATTGACCTGTGCGTTATTTCAAGTATGCCCATGTGCATTATTTCAAAATATAGGTTAAATAAATAACTCTTAATTTTAATAAATATTGTAAGAAATAAAAAGTGCTCCGAAACTGGTTTGGTACTAAGCAAACCTGCTTTACTGCTCTAACAAAAGTTGTTTTTCATACTGAAATGATTCTAACAATGGTAAATAATCAAAATAGTCCAGTTTATTTAGTATCAAATCCAATTTGGAGTATTTTTTATTTTTTATAGAAGATGCGCGTTAATTCGGGATGCACATAGGCATTAATTCGAAATTGCATATGCTAGTTTGAACGACCTGATTTTCAAAATAACGCCCATGAATGTTATTTCGGATTTATATAGTAGTCATTTGGCTTGCCCACCACAACGCAGCAGGACCAAACAGATGGGCACTTCCAACTATAAGCTTTCTTGTCTCTTGGATATTGTTTGCTTCCAATACTTGTTTAGTCAACCTTAACTATTTGACAGGGTTTTGATTTTCCCTATTAAATGTTGGAATTTCTGCCAAGTCTATTTTGCCAAGTACTACTTGAGGTTCTTTGGATTGTGCCAACGTATTTGCTATGGTCTGAAGTAATCGTTAAGCTGATAGTCCAGGTTTAGTGAGAGAGCTTGCTGAGCATTTTCTAAATGAGGGTTATAGTTCTACATTTCATATTCTTATCAATACATGATACGTTTGTTTATTCGTTTAATTTAGTAATTCGCTTGTTCGTTTACTTTCTTTATCTTTATCTACTAACACTTTATTCCAAGTTTTTCATCGTTTACCCACTCGTTAATTCGATCGATATTTTGTTTGTCACTTCTTTATTATTATTGTTGATATATCCACTCATCAGTTCATTCATCACGTCATTTGATTATTTTCTTTATCGTCCGTTATTAAGATATTCTTCAATTCTTTATCGTCTTTGTAACTTTAATTCAACACAGAACGGTTTTGTTCAATTATTCAAATTTTTCGGTTTTATTTCTGACTTATCACAATGCTAATTAGAGTCATGTTCACTAATTCAATTATTTTTTTCTTAACACAAGCCGACCCTCGGCTTTTGTTCCACCTAACTATTATTAAAGTTTTAATACACAACAGTTTTACCCCCTATTTCTTTTAGATCATCTACACAATCGGTACCATAAATGTACGACCAAAAGAGAGTCTTGTATCTGTTTGGCCAATTTAGTAAAGGGTCGTAATCATTAACAAAAGATAAATCGAACGTTTTATTAATACACAAAGGCACCAGAATGTTATAACAAATGTTTCTTTATAGTATCCCAGACACTATTAATATTAATATCTTTATTCTTTTACGACTTAGCAAGTTCCAAACTTACTATCCGTCAACTCAAGGTACTAAACAACTCAACGAAAAACTAAAGAAAAACTAACTCTAAAAATCTAAAAGACTCAAAACTAAAATATATATTGTGCTATATATATCAATAAATAAGCTTTAAAATAAACTATAACCTATTTACAGTCTAATTAAGATATGCGGTATACTTCGCATAAGCTATTAAAATATTACACAAAGTATATAAAAAGTATAAGCAAAGTTTCTAATAGTATAAAGGTTACACAAAGTAAGTTTAAGTATGAAACTTTCTTTGCATAAAAATGGATATTAAATTAGCATGGTGCAACTTGCCTCACAGTTGCATAGCGGGCTTTCATCCTTATTGGCTAATTTTTGTAGATCATTCGATGACGTTGCAAATTCTGATTGGCTAATAGAAACGAGTTCGAAATGAAAAAATTTTAGAAATTATTAAACAAAAAGATAGATTTAAACTGTAAATTCGAATTTATAATAACAATTTTTAATATGTTGACCCTGACAGCCATTGTCAAATGTGTATCTGGTTAAGCTTAATAAAAAAAAACAATATCTTTAAACTAAAAATTTCTTAAATATATATAAATAATCTTTATTAACCAAATCGCTTACTAACTATACATAGTTTAATAATAAATAAATTAAAAAAACCGTCAACTATCTAAGGTAATACACGTACATGGAGAGTATGAATAGTATAAAAAACCAAACATTAACTATAGAACATAGCATATAATCGTACATATCCCTCGCATACTCTATATACTTTGCATGCTCTATATAGTCTATATCTAATTATATCTAATATATAAAAACTTAGTCGAGTTGCCTATATTCAAAAAAAATATTAAAAAACTAACTGTAAGTATTGTTGTTTAAATCGTTATTTTCAAGTTTTTTTTTTTAAAAGCTTAATACTAATACTTATTAGCCAAGGTACGAATTACCTTGCTAATTGCCGAATTACCTTAACCTATAAAACAAAGAGTGCACCCCGTCGCTAACTTCTGGATTATTTCTCCTTTCTCCGGATTATTTTTACTGTAGGTAGAATAAAAGGTGTAGTTTCAGAATTTATATGTCGTATCCTTGGACAATTCATTTTCATGGCTGCCAATTCGTTTAAAGTCAGATGATATATGTAGTGTAATATGTGATGATACATTTAGCGATTGACCAATCAGAATGAAAGCCCGCTATGCTTCTCACAGTGAGTAATTATGAAAAATCACGTGCTGATTAAATGAACTTTAAAATCAAATCAGATGACGCATGAGCATTAAGTCATATCACATGCTGAATACAAATAATTACTGTCGCAGCTGATGCTGAAAACGGCTGATGCTGAAATTTTGATCTATTTTGATATGAATTTTTAAATTTTTTTGGGGTGTTTTTTCCCCGCTTTTTTTTTATAGTTGAGTTAGTGTTTAGGGTTAGAATTGATAATTAACAAGTATATGTGGATTTTAACAGGGCTTATATTTTTAAATCGAGACCCCAAATTTCAGCTTCAGCCGTTTTCAGCATCAGCTGCGACAATTACTTACAGATTAAATAATCATTAGAAATCGAGCCAGATAATGTATTGGTATAAAGTCAGTCATGGTGTAATTTTATCGCATGAGGAATGAAAGAGACAAATCTCTTGCATATTTAAATAGGTTATTAGGAATTGAACTAAAGAATACACTGGTATTAAATCAACGCAGTTAAACTCATCAAGGATAAAGAGATGTGATAAATTACTGACAGGTTTGAATAGATCACATTAGAAATTACACTTAACCGTGCAGTTACTTTGAGATCATGAAGCCACTTATCTTTCGTCGAATGTATATGAAGAATTGCTTATCATGAGAGATTGAACCTAACACTGCATCCTATTAAGTGTCGTGAAACTTAAGCGTAAAGAGTAAAATGAAAAATCATCAAACCCAATAATAATGCATGGGCATTGAGAACTCACGAAGCATGATGAATAATTATAAAGTACCATTTGTAAATCGAGCATGGGTATTGAGTCGACATTGAACAACTGATCACATGATGAATAAATAATGAAGCACTCGTAGATTTAAATAAATCATTAGAACTAAAACAGAATTACGTTCACATTAAATTGTCATGGAGTATCTTATCACGTCATAAATAGGTACGAAGAATAATTTGCAGATGTAAATGATCTCTATAAAAAAAAAAAAAAAGAAAAAATAATGCACAAATATGGAGTGATCGTGGTGAAACTTATGTAGAATAAATATAAAATGCTACTTGAGTCACTTGCAAAGTTAAATAGTTCACTAGAATCAAGCCTAAAGATGCACTAGCACCAGAAATCTTAGAGCAATTTATGCAAGATGAGTAAATACAAAGAGTCACTTGCAGATTTAAATAAATCATTAGAAATCAAACTAAATGATGCAAGGGCATTAAGTCAATGTGGTGCTACTTATCTTATAATGAATAAACATAAGAATCGCCTGCGGATTTAAACAAATCATTAGATATCGAGTTAGACATTGCATGAATGTCAGATCAGTACGGTGATATTTAGTAGCTAACCCATGAAAATTTTTCTGTAACATGATTTTTAGCCAATTAGATCAAAAGATCAGGTGTAACGTAAAATCAAAACAATCAAATACGCGAAAGCAAAACAATCGAATAAGCGAAAGAGTTAATGCAATAAATATCATCTTAGGGTTAGGATTAAGGTCAAGGGATGGGCATAGGTTATATCAAAATTTCTATATTACACCTGATTCTTCAATCTAATTGGCTACAATAACGTGCCAGAAAAAATTTTGTGGGTAAGCTAGAGGGGTTGGTGCAGTGAGACATATCACATAATGAACAGTTACTTGACGAATTAAATAAATCATTAGTTATCAAACAAAATGAGCACAGGCATTGAGACTTCGTGAAGCACTCTATTGTGCAGAATATATATTAAAATCACTTGTTGATCTAATAAATCAATAAAAAACTAAGCCAAATGATGTATAGGCATTAAGCCAACACGATATCACTTATCACATGAGGAATAATTATAAAGAATCACCTGTAAATTTAAATAAGCCAACAGAAATCGAGAACAGGTTAAATCACCACCTGAAATTATTATTATTATTGTTATTATTATTCAACAAGTTTAACCAAACAGTCACCAGGTGTAATGCAAAAAGTCAAACCAACATGGAAATCACACATAACTCGAAATTTAATCTATGAAACTGCCTTCTGCGAACTAATAACAAATTTTTATAAAATTCGCGGCAGTTTAGACAAGATAGAAATCGAGTCAAATGATACATGGACATTAATTCAGCATGATAAAACTTGTCACATATATTGCAGATGTGAAGAATCACTTGCAGATGTAAATAAACAATAGATATCATACTGACAGATACAAAGGTACTGAGAAGTCGTGATGCAACTTATCATAAATAGTAAATAAGAAAAATCAAATGCAGATTTAAACAAATTGTTTAAAATCAAACTTAATGATGCATGGACGTTAAGTCAATGGGGAGCAACCTATTTCATGATGAATAAATATGATGAATTACTTGCAGATTAAAATAAAAAAATAAAAAAAAGAAAAAAGGTCAATTGCATTGATACATACTGTATACTGTATCTATTTAAAGGAATTAATAAGGCCGTAATTAATTAGCACTTATTGGACTGTGTACATAGGATAAATGTGCTCATACAAAGTCACTTCTTTCACTTAAGTTCTAAATATTAAATTAATCAGCTAAATTATATAGAATAGCTCGATTAAAATCTCTAGACTATAGTTTAATAGCATTCAAACTGAAGGTCAATTGTTATAACAAACTTAGTACTCAAGAATGAGAAGAACAAATAGAACAGAGAATTGACATGGGATAAGCTAAATTTTTAGAAGCATGATAATGCACTATCTGAAAAAAAAATATATATATAGCCTATTACGTCAATTCATAGTGTAGTATTCTCCAAGAACATCAGTAAAAAAAAAAAAAAAAAACAAGAGAGAGAAACGAAATCGAGACCATAGAAATTGAATTTACCAAGGCATCTTATCGAAACAAACAGACCTTACTTATTTGAGACGCATAAAAAGCCTAGATTAAGAGTCGGTTCGTGCTTGCTGACTGAGCGAGCTCCCAAGATAAAAAAAAAAAAAAAGATTCCAACAGCACGAGTCCTAGAAATTTAGCATAATATGTAACAACACCTTTGCAACAATTTAATCAAAAAAAAAAAAAAAAAAAATCATTTCAATAACTTAAAAAAAAAAAAGAGCGACGACCTATATCTGATAAAAGCATATGGAATCTGCAGGACAGATCTAACACACCAGAAATGACACAAAACATCGGTTAGTGAATCGAATACCTGCTACGTAACATTATCTGGGACGGAATGTTGCAGGGCGCAGTTTCCAGGCAGATGGCACAACAAATTGCATGAAAAAATTCTGTGCCAGGTTTTGTCGATCATTGTGGCGCAGATCTCTAAACTACCAATCAGATTTCATGAATCAAGTGTAACGTAACACGATCAGGAAATTTCAAAACAAACGTTCGTTTTGTCAAAAAATCGCTTATTTCTCAAAATCTGCATAAAAAAACCACCTTTAGTGCTCTAACAAAAAGTTTTTCTTGAGCGATTTTACTATATAGGCTCCTAATCTCTAGCCTTATTCTAAACGTTAACCCTAACATTTTGAACTTTAAAAATTTTGACTGCGTCACAATGATCAACAAAACTTGGCACAGAATTTTTTCATGCCAACAAATTATGGGATTTACTTATTTGCGCAGGTGATACAAACCAAAAAAGGAAAAAAACAAAACATATCTTTTTTTATTAGCACAAATAACGCGCGAGAGTCATGATGTTAGGGTTAGGAGTAAGACGTAGTATATACTAAAATTTTGCAAGGAATTTTTTTTTATTAGAACATTAAAGGTGATTTCTTAGGCAGAATTTTGAGTTACTGGCTATTTTTTGAAAAAGCCTTCGTTTTCAACGGTTACACCTGATCTTGCGATCTACATAAAAATTTTCCTTATTTGGTTTGTATCACTTGCGCAAATAAGTATACGCCAAATTATGGCCATAAGATGTAAATCTACCATACATTCAGAAGATTAGCAGTAGTCATCAGATACATCCCATAGAAGCATATAGATCCACCCAGAGACAGCAATAGCCATCTTGACAAGGGCATACTCCAACTCAGAACTTCTGACTAGGCGATCACATTATCAACTTTGGAGGTGATCGCTAGTCAGAATTAAAAAAAAAAAAAAAAAAAAGGAAAAAAAAAGGCATGGTTCCCATAATAAGAACGAAGTGAAAATGTCAGAACTTACTCTTTGGAACCTGCCATTTTCATAATTATAACTGCTTAATATCAATGTCACATATTCATATTAACGTCCGGCCTGCGTTACGCAGGCGGGAAACCACCGGCCAGCGCTAAGCCGCACAAAAGTAACTGTTTACGGTGATCTCCCGGCGCAATATTATTTGCTATTTCCGGGAGAATAACCATTTCAGTTTCAATAACACATAATTCGCAACTAATATAATCTGCATTCATCAAATAAAATTCTACTCCGGTTTATTGGGCCGGATCATTCCAAATATATGAAACATGCGTGCAATGCTTTTCGACGAAATGAAAAAAAGTCGGTTACTGCTATCAAAATGGAATTAAAAGAATATATACATAAAATAAAATAATAATAAAAGCTATACTAACAAAAAAAAGAAAAAAAAAATAAGAATAAAAATAAGAAAAAAAAAGAAAAAAAAAAGATTTATTACGCTACATCCCGGTAGAATGAAATAAACTATGTGCGTATCAATTTTTGCCGAATAACCAAAATTAACAGTTAACTATCAATTTCTGCCAAGTCATCAAAATAAATTATCAATGCTTCCAAATAATCAAAATAATATATTTTTTCTTTTGCGAGTTATTTAGCAGCCGATCATAATAATCTGACGACAATGACACTGCCATTATACCGCACAGATCTCATACACAAAGATCATACATTTTCGAATCTATTATATAAACACAATAATGATTTAAAATGAAATATGAATACAATAATTATTTAAAATGAAACAATAATGAATAATTATATAACTTTTCTCACAAAATTTCAAGAATTACCTCTGAATTTAGCTGATTCATGTGCTAGTTTAATCTCTTTAGTATTTATTAATCTGCTAGTATATATTGAGCTTTGATAATTTGGTAAAGTAATTTCCTTTGTTTTGATCTCGTCATCAGCAGAAATAAAACTCCTTATAATATCTGATTCTCCACGAGCTATTAAGGGATTCATCACAATCATGCGCCATTTTAAAAGTTTTGAACTAATATCTTTAGCACTAGGTCGCTTATATGGGTCAGAGTCCATACATTGCTTAGCTAATTCAATGTAACATTCAGGTGTTCTTTCAGAACATTCAGGTCGAAATCCGTTACAAATATCTAATGCAAGTGTAGAGTCGAACGAATAACCATAAAAAGGCCTTTTTCCGGTTGACAATTCTGTCATAATAATACCTAGACTATATATATCAGCTGCTGGTGTATATTTTTCACCTAATAAAATTTCTACCTTTTGAAGCTGATTCTTTATTCTTTCAAATCTTTAGATAATCCTAGGTCTGTAATATAATACTTCATGAAAATATTTTTGAATTGGTTTAACAAAATATTTCCACTATGAAAATCACAATGAACATATCCTGATTCATGAATCTTAGCCAAATCATTTGATATATCTATAAGGCACGTCAATTTGCTTTCCCAATCGAGTTCTTTAAAGTTTAATACTAAAAATCGTACAGATTCCCCTTATCAGCATATTGAAATACCATAAGATATTCCTGAGTTTCTATATTCTGAGTTCCTATATTCTGAGTTATTCCATATATCTCAAGCCCAAGACCATTCAATCTACATCGAACGTGGTTTTCGAACTTATTAAATTAGAAATACAATTTTAATTGTCAGAATGATTAACACATTTGATATATTTTCGATTGAGCTTTGTAAAAAGTGATTTTATGTGAGAATTAGAGAATTTGATTTTAAAAATTTTATAATCTAACGCTAAGGTAAATACACGTATTGAAAATGGAAGTTGATTAAAAATACCGACAAATTAGCCAAGTTATATTAATGTTAATTGTAGATTCAGCCAATTTTTTCGGGATTTTTTTCAGAGCTGTTTGTAAGGTTGTGATACTTATAATATATGTAATTTGCGTGAATTTAGTAAATTTCATGTAATGTCGCCAAAAATATACACATTTAAAAAATAAAACTTTTACGCAAAAAATGCGGGATTTTATACAACACAGACTGATTATTCTAAATGTTTTTATTATAAACTTTTGATGCAACAAATGATAAAAACTAGAGATCTCATTATGTGTAACTTTTCTAAACAGCATCTGATTTCATTAATCGCTTGCGTACATACCAAATAACTAGAATAATCATCAAACATTCTTTTTGATCAAATGTACAGTTTTCTAAAAATGATTTTTGAAAGTCCGTATTTTGTTGCATAAGTTATATATTTTAAATGTGTATTTTCTTTTGATGACATTCATATATGAGTGACGGAAAGGGAAAACCTGTAAATCACTAACATTCACTGCAACGAATTAGTCCCTGAAGAATTTGATTAGTACTAGTATTCTAGTAATTTTGGTAATACATTTATTTATTACACTATATATATGTTTTTTAATGAATCTGCTTAATAACCCAAGTATCGTGTGTTATCGAAGCGACTAGAACGTTCAGTTGATACGTACTTGATCACATGCGATCATTGCAGTATCAAATTCTTCAGAGGCCAAGTTTGTTGCAATGAGGTTAGTGATTTGATTTATAGGTTTTCCTTTCAGTCACTCACATAACGTACCGACTTATCTGTTTGTCAGGATTTTGACACAAACTCATAGAAAATATGATTTAAAATATTCCCACAATTATAATCACAAAAATCATAGGTCATCTTTTTTACAAATCTCTATAATAAAACTTTGAACTTACTTCTTTAAAAGTGCTAAGAGTTTTAAGTGCAACCTTGCACGATTGTTCACGTGCTTTTAAATTATCCTTAATAATTGGCTTGCCATCTAGCCATGTTGCAGAAAATACTGTACCAAATCCCCTTTACCAATCATTTGAAGATTAACTAACCTATTGAATGGAATCCATTCAAATAAATTCTCATATCCTGATGAAACTGCATTATTTTGTTCAATTTCTAATGATTTATTTAAATCTGCGAATGACTCTTTATATTTATTCATCATGCCATAGTTATTTCCACGAAGTCTTAATGCTTCTGCATTATTTGGTTCAATTTCTGATGACTTATTTAAATCTGCAACTGATTCTTCATATCTATTCATCTTGTGATAAGTATATCCACGAATTCTTAATGCTTTTGCATTATTGGGTACAATTTCTAGTGATTTATTTAAATCTGTAAGTGATTCTCCACGAATTCTAAATGCTTCTGCACTATTTGGTTCAATTTCTAATGATTTATTTAAATCTGCAAGTGATTCTTCATATCTATTCATCACACGATAAGTATCTCCACGAATTCTTAATGCTTCTGCATTATTTGGTTCAATTTCCGATAATTGATTTAAATCTGCAAGTGATTCTTCATATCTATTTATCATACGATAAGTGACTCCACGAATTCTTAATGCTTTTGCATTATTTTGGTTAAGAACTAATAATGGATTTAAACTCATAAGTAATTCACCCAAAATTCTTAATTCTTCTGCATTATTTGGCTCAATTTCTAATGATTTATTTAAATCTGCAAGTGATTCTTCATATCTATTCATCACACGATAAGTATTTCCACGAATTCTTAATGCATTTGCATTATTTGGTTTAAATAATGACATATTTAGACCTGTAAGTGATTCTTCAAGAATTCTTAATGCTACTGCATTATTTGGTTTACTTTCTAATGATTTATTTAAATCTGAAAGTGATTCTTCATATCTATTCATCATGCGATAAGTATCTCCGCGAACTCTTAATGCAAATGCATTATTTGGTTCAATTTTTAATGATTTATTTAAATCTGTAAGTGATTCTTCATATCTATTCATCATGCAATAAGTACTTCCACGACTACGTAATGCAAATGCATTATTTGGTTCAATTGTTAATGATTTATTTAAATCTGCAAGTGATTCTTCATATCTATTCATCATACGATAAGTATCTCCGCGAATTCTTAATGCTTTTGCATTATATGGTTCAATTGCTAATGATTTATTTAAATCTGCAAGTGATTCTTCATATCGATTCATCATACAAATATCTCCACGAACTCTTAATGCAAGTGCATTATTTGGGTTAAATAATAATAATGAATATAAATTTGTAAGTAATTCTCCAAAAATTCTTAATGTTTCTGCATTATTTGGTTCAATTTCTAATGATTTATTTAAATCTTCAAGTGATTCTTCATATCTATTTATTATTCGATAAGTATTTCCACGAATTCTTAATGCATTTGCATTATTTGGGTTAAATAATAATAATGAAGATAGACTTGTAAGTAATTCACCCAAAATTCTTAATACTCCTACATTATTTGGTTCAATTTCTAATGATTTATTTAAATCTGCAAGTGATTCTTCATAACTATTCATCATGCG
>CAJVPZ010002500.1:0-12332 GCA_910592135.1 Racocetra fulgida | reverse complement strand
TTATCCCTTAATTTGTATTCCAGGCAAATTTGCTTAGAAAATCTAAAATATTTATTAAATTTCTATGTAGCAATAAATCGTACTAATTAACAACCCCTAATGTATGATTTTCTATAATCAGAAGAACTTGCACAATCATTTGATGATAAGTTTTCCAGGCAAATTTGCCTGGAATACAGCACAGAACGATTTAAAAAGTTAACAAATGATTGTGATCAACAATGTAAATTAACATTATTGTAATGCCTATTTTTATTGTGATAAATGTACAAGAACCTAAATTAGCATTACTGCAGTATATTAAGTATATATGTATGTATATACGTACATACCTTTATTGTTCCTATTATCAAGAAATCGTATATACATATTTGGATCATAACTGTTCTTTTAATACTTCATTATATGTGAAGTGATACTTCAAAGTTTGGATGCATTTAAAGTTACTCTACATTAAATGCTAAATAATCACGTTGTTGAATATAAATAAACTAAAGCAATTGATTATGAAATTTTATATATACCCTAAGATAGTTGATGAACTATCATTTTGCTTGTATGCTATGATTTTTTTTTTGCTGTTCTTTGTTCTTTATTAAATAATAAGTCTCCGGTTGGGACATAGTGCAATAGTCTTGTATTTATCATTTAATGTCTCATATACAAATATACAAACCTGACTATCTGACAATTTTGTCTCATTCACAATCTATGTTAGTTACGATCTTTTATTATTCTAAAAAAATAAATTAAAAATAAAAAATTCTTTTACCTTATTCTTTTTTGTTAAAAAAAACAAAAAAAAAGTTTCACAGTGATATTACCTCTATTTTTTTTTTTTATTAAAAAAAACTCGTTAAATCGCTATCAAAAAAAAAAAAAAAGCAAATAAAATAAATAAAAAAACCTTTATTCATGTCTCTTGAAGATACGGCCTCTAATGAAAATCCTGACCTACAATATTTAGTTACTTTCGAATATGACTATCACGATAAATTGAGAATCGATCGTGAACTAGTAAGAGCTATTAGTAATGCAATAAATGAAGAACAAGATGAATGCACAGAAGAATTTAATGAAGATACAAATAGAGAAGTGAGCGCTGAGAGGAATAGGGGGAGAGGTAGAGGAAGAGGTAGGAGTAGAGGAAGAGGTAGGGGTAGAGGAAGAGGTAGGGGTAGAAGAAGAGGTAGGGTAGAGGAAGGAGAAGGAATGAAGAACAAAGTAGCTATTTAGGTTCAGAATTATCATCATTAGAATCACCCACTTTTAATCCTATTCAAAATATCCAACCACTTCATAAAGGATATGTAACACTTCCCCATGAATTTCAACTAGGTATCGTATCATCACTTTCGCTTTTTCAATTATTTTTTACTGATGAGCAGTTGCGTTTAATAGTTGAGAACACTAATACATATGAGCAAGTAAAGGGTAGAAAAGGTGGTCGGGTTTGGAATCTGATAACTTTGAATAAACTAAAAATTTGGCTTAGACTAATCATCTACATAAGTGTTTATCATATTAATGCACTGGATGATTTGTGAAATTGAAACGATAAAAGGGCAAATCATGAAATTAAAAGGTTTATGACCCTCTTTAGGTTCCAACAAATTAAAAGATTCTTCCATATTCCAGCACCAGGTCAACTTCATCCACAATGGTATTTGAAGGTTGAACTGTTTGCATCTTATATTCAAAGTACAGTTAAAAAATATTATGTCTCTAGTTCGCAAGTATCTATTGATGAGATAATAGTACATTTTTCTAGGAGAAGCGCATACACAGTAAGAGTAAAAAACAAACCTACTCCAGAGCAGGGATGATAAAATTGGAGGTCATTTGCCTTTTTTTCAAATGATCTAGGTCATTTCGGACTAAAATTTATAATAAATTTGGGGTCATTTGAGGTCATTTGAGGTCATTTGAAGGTCATTTGAAGGTCATTTACCATCTCTGCTTCAGAGGAGTATAAGATTTTTTCTTTATGCGATTATGGCTATACATAGGCATTTGTATTTACTTTGTGGGTTGAAAGAAATAATTCAATAGAATCTATTGACAGACTTAATAATATTGGATGCTTGGTTATGCATTTGGCCAATATGCTCCCTAATAATAAAATATATCATATATACATTAATAATTATTTTTCTAGTATCTCACTTTTTAGATATTTACGAGAAAAGAATATTGGTGCTTATAATACCATTCATATAAATTTATCCAGGTTTTCTAAAGAATTAAAATTGGCAAAGAAATGGCATTAAATTGAAACACACTCTTGAGAAAAGTAATTAATAACATTTTGGCTATTTTTTAGATGGATAATGGTCTCATGACTATGCTAACTACCATTCATAAAATTTCTGATAAAAATTAAAAAGTTATTCATAATAGGCGGCGACCCTGTAAAACAAGTTCCAATGCAAATATGATGCGTCGAGTTTTTGGAGATAGACATCGAAAGGAATTAGAGATCTCGAGGATAATTGATGACTACAACCATTATATGGGTGAGGTTGATATCGCCGACCAACTTTGTGAATATTACAACTGTCAATTGACAGTTAGATGAATATGGCTTCCTTTATTTTTTTGGATTCTCGATACTGTTCTTGTAAACTGTGTAATTATTTATCGTAAAGTAACTAATTCAGACATCTCAAGTAAGGATTTTAGAATTAATTTAGTATAGGATTTAATCAGCGAAGCTTTAACCGTTAGAAAAAAAAAAGAAGCCTCAAGAACTTCCAACTTTATCAAAAGGAAAACGAATTGTTGTAAATAAGAATTTTGAACTTCCTTTAACTTGCTTATTAGAGGGTAATCACCTTGTCGAATGGAGAGAAAAAAAAGAGTTATACATTTATTGCCGCTATTTGGCACAATGTGGTGAAAAAGCTATTAATTATGATAATCCTCCGCAAAGCTAGCTCTAGTGCATTAAGTGTAAAGTACCATTATATTGCTCTAAAGCAAAACCAAATTGCTTTAGAGATTTTCATTCAAAAAATAATAAAGATTAAGTTTATAGTAACACTTGATTGTTAGGCGGTTTGTATATTTTTTATTTGTTAAAAATGTTGAAGAAAGTCGTGAATTACTTAAATATATATAAATACTAAGTATTGAAAGTTCTATTTTTCTTAACTCATTACCCAATACCTGTAATAAAAAAAAGATTGATTCAGTAATTGGTGCCATCTAATAAACTTAGATGTCAACAAATATTTATTTTTTGATTTACTTTTATTTTATTTTTTTATTATTTCTATTTTTATTTTATTTTTTTTTAAGTTCTCAAATGCAAATAGATTTGACCCAATTAGATAGTATTAATGTATTCAAGTGAATGAAAAATTAAATAGTAACTAGATCAACCAACTAAATCGATACATAATGTCCTATTGACAATCCAGATAATTTATTCATATGACTTCGATCAAACTTGGGTGTCAAAGCAAAATATTAACTTTTTAGGTTTTAAATTTTCTGAGTCAGATTTTTTTACATGATTGTTATGTAACCATGATACTATAATCGTTAAGTAACTGTAATATTAACTCCTACGGTATTACTATTATAGTAAATAAAACTCCAAATGTTTACTACTGTATAACATTAAATTTTTTAGGCAAATTTGTCTGGAATATAGTTCAGGACGATTTTTAAATACTACAAATGTGATTTCAAAAAAAAAATTAGTAATACGAAGCTAGTTTTAAATATGTCTTATTTAAAGTAAATTTTCCAGTCAAATTTGGCTAAAAATGATCTACAGATTAAGGGATAGTCTTCTTATATATAATATGTTTAACTAAGTTGATTTTGTAATGTATTGCTTTTGATATTCTGTGTTGTTTTTGTTTCAAAATATAAGTTCTGTATATTTAATTTCTTTTGCTCTATACTTTTTAATTTTTTATAAAATATTTCTATTTATATCTCTGCTTATTTTATTATAATTAACTTTTTTTAAAATCTTCTGTTGTTTTTTGTTGTATATAATTATTCTGTTATTTTATTTATATATCTTTTTTGTTTTTATTTGTTATATGGTTATTAATACATTTTCTTTATTTACTTTTCATTCTGTATTGTGTATTTTGTATAATAAATACTAATATACATTATAAGATCAAGGCCAATTCTTAAATAACTCACAAAAAGCAAAAATTATTAATGATTTTTAATAATTTTTTTTATATTTCTGCTACTTTTACACTTTTTACTTTAGTCTCTTAAGAGACTGTATATTATTTTTAGTCATTTTTTTTCTAAAGCTGTAATTTTAGTTTCTACTAGTATTTATATATTTTTGTTAATGTTTTATTTCTGTAATTTTGTATATAAAGGATTAGTAAAAAGAGTTTATATAAAATTTTGTAATCAGAGATATAGTGACTTAGTGAAGTGATCAAGTAGTCACCTCCAAGTAGCATATCCAGAGTTCAATTTCTATCAATAATAAAAAATTAAATTCTTTTGTATAATAGTAATTATTTGGGTTGAGATGTAGATCTTGTAACAATAATCAAACCAAATAGGTGCAAGAAATAATGATCATTTAATAGATGATTATCTCGCAGGCCCTATTAAGAGTAGTAATACAAACTTGAAAGATTATAGAGCATTCATATAATAGAAGAATTATACGAAGGAATACAAACTGATAAAAGGTAGTATAAACTCACGATAAATTCTTGTGATCTGTGTAAATCTGTTAGACTAGTCCCAAATAGAATCTACTTGGTAAGTTTCAAATAAAGAGATAACATATACTTTTGACAGTTCTGAAAAGTCTAAAAAGAGAACCAAAAAGCTGCAGATCTAGATGAAAACGGGTGTTTGGCAAGCATTATATCAGAATTCTGAAATATATATAGATAGGTCAGATTAAAGTTTGCTTATTTTTAACCTTTTTGTGCAGATTATTTTTATTTATAGTAATTAGTTTGCTTATTTTTGCTTTTTTTTGCAGATCTTTTTATATTTAGTAATTTTATAAAATCTTACTTTACAGTATATATTTCAGGGTCCTACTATATCAACCAAACCACCAGAATCGATCAGAAGAAAGGTATAGGTCAGTATCCAGGTTAAGTCAGTAAGAAAGCAGATAACATATCTGAATTAGAAGTTTGATGAAATAGTGAAAGAGTTCCTGATTGGATGAGTACCAGAGCTGGGGTATGATTAAACTCTATAAGGGCAAAAGTAGATAACAGTAACAGAAATAAAAAGCTGCAAATACTTGAAGCCTTTGCAGTAAAAAGGACAGAAATTACTCTAAAAATAAAAATTAAGTTTTTATTAAATTTGGGTAAATTTCAATATAATTAACATTTTTCGATTATAAATAAAAGTCGATTTGCATAATGAAAAATCAAGATAATGTAAAAGAAAAGTTGCACAAGACTGTATAAGGCAGAGCATATTATGAGATTACCCAAAAATCACCTGCTAACTTTAACTAATCAAAATCATGAAATTTTGATTAAACCAAATCAGTTCAAAAACAAAAGAAGTGATTAAACTTAATTATCTTAAAATGAGATATATTCGAGTTTTCACTCTTTTTACTGCAAAGACTCAACTTGTTCTTAGACTAGATATAAGTTATCAAAGCTTAGATTAGCCTAAATATAAATATAGAAGGCTTTAGCAGATTTAGCTTGAGATCAAAGAACTTTCTAAAATAGTTGAGACTATTTTAAAGCTTTAAGTCAGTATATAAAAATAAAGTAATATTAAGTATCATCACTTAGATATAAAAAGGTTGGTATATAGGTGCAAAAGGTTTAAATGAGTAACCCCTAGTGGGATGCAAGTACAGCATTTAATATAGAATTTAATAATAGGCAGACTATTTAAGTAAGTACTCAAAAGACACAGGTATAGCTAGTTGTACTCTACAAATATATATAGCCATCAGATATATCTAATAGTTAAAAATACTACTAATATTCAAATAAAGAGCAGTGTAACAAAGAGGTCACCTTAATATTAAAAAAATAAATAAAATTTTGTCATTATTTTATTATTATTATATATAGATCATTATATATAATATTTTTAGGATAGTAATTAACATCAAACAGATTTGTAACTAGAAAAAATTATAATAGTTTTAGAAAGATAGTCAGAGAATAAATGATTAATATAGTAGTTCTTGTAAAAATATAAAATAAATATAAAAAGACTTAGTATATTATTAAATCTTAATAAACAAAAACCAAGCCTCTTATTTTAATTTTTTTCAAATAAACTTACTGTATTTACTTGGTTATTTATTTTATAATATATTTAAAATATGAAGTCATATATATAATTTTTAACCTTTAACACAGATTAAAATATACTTTAACTTATAAGCTTCTTTTGTTAAATAGCTTTATATATAAAGATTTCTATGATCATATAAATAGTTTTTTATTTAGTTAGCAGATTTTTATATTTATAGACAAGCTTAAAATATTCTTTAGATTTCTTTTATAATTTAGTTGTTTTCTTTGTATGTTTATTTTTATATTTATTTTTTTTTTTTCGGTGTTAAGGTGAGGTTATTGCCTTATATCTTTATTAAATATTTAGTTGGGATATTTACCTTATATGGCTACATATCTATCTAAGAATACAAGCTTTGGACAATTATCTATGACTTAAACCTATCAGAGTATATTACGTTTTTGCCACGTATTGGGTTATACCTGGATTTGGTGTTCAGACTATTTCTAGTTACTCACCATATTCCTCCCATGTCTCATCATCAACCTTAATTACTTTCAAATTGGTTCTTTTAGGAAATCGGTCCTTTTACAGCCTCCCAATTTGGTGTGTCTGTTATTTGGTATGTACTAGTACTAGTAGATAACCTTTCTTGTGGGTGGCCTCTCATATATATATCTCAAGCCAGATGCTTGCTGCCACCACTAGTCCCACATAAGAAGCATTGGTATCACATTTTGGGTCTTTAGACTTATCTTGTGTTTGCACTGCCCATTGTCGGCTTGTATCTCTTCATACAACAATACATTGCATGAATACTGCAGATCCTTCCACTTACTCCCCAAGTAAACTGACCTTGTATCTCAAGCCAGGTCTCTGCTGTCGCCGACGGTTTGCCGTCCCTAGGTCTTGACGTTTTCTAAGTTAAATGGTGTAGTTATACAACTTCTACCCCCTTATATAGTGTTCGCTGAGATCATGATTTGCAAAAACCCTCTGAAGTTGCACAGCAACCATAAGGCTACATACTCCCAGCCATTGGCTTTCGTAATTTGCTTTAATGACCTATCTTATTAAAGACTGGTCTAATATCATAAAATTACTTAAGTGGCAAGCTAAATCATTTTCAGCTATTTCTAGTTGATGTGATATTTGTGCTGGTATATTCTAGCTCTTTTCATCTTAGACTTCTATATAGGTGTGACCAGAGCTTTGATTTGGTGCATTTAAATGTACAGGGGTAAATTACATTCTCTATGCCGAATAGCCTTCTATAGTCATTCCACTGATGCCAAAGGTGCTTCCAATTTCAGTTAAGGCTTGATCCTTTTTTACAGCCCATAGTTGCATATCTCCGCTTTACTCACTACTCTAGTTTTGGTAGTATTAAATCACCCTTCCAAGCAAGTATCTAATGCCATACCATATTAGGACTTATTTGCATGATCCGTTGATCATTTTTCCAAGCAAGTACCCCACAAGTTGGATGCAAGGATGTTGGTAATGCCAAATATAGAGGTGATAGAATGTTGGTGTTGCCTCTTAGTCACCCCAACCGAGAACTTATATGCGCAATCTTTTACAGCCTAGACCTTCTGTGACGCCGCTATCACATGTAGTTCCTACACTCTGCAATCAAGTCTCCTTCCGGGAACTCCTTATTCTGATCTCATACTGCACTTGAACTTTCCACAGGGCTTCGCATCTGATTTGGCTCCATATAGTTACAGTAACAAATTCGAAAATTTGCCACCAGCTCAACTCGAACCGTTGACCTTGTCTGTAGGGGTTTGGAAGCTTAACCAATAAGCTACAGGACCCAAACCCCTTATTTTTATATTTATACTTTTTTTATTTTACTTATATATATATATATATATATTATTTTTTTACTTCTCTATAAGAAAATATTATCAGATAGATAATACTTTATTATAAAGTAGTAATTCTAACAAGGGATGTGACAAAATCAGGTGATTTTTAGGGGAATAAAAATTTTAAAATTATATATAAGGACCTGATCAAAATATATATTAAGAGGGGAGAAGGTCTGATAAAAAAAATTAGGTGATAAATGACACTGCCTCAAGATTATAAAAACTATCTATTAATATTCAGAACTTAAATTCTCAGAAAATTGAGAATTTCAGAAGGAAAAAAGATTATTTAAATAGATTGCAGCTCTAGCATAAAAACTTAACTTGTCATATTTCTACTAGATAATGAGATTGGTTGAGAGAATCTTTATTTATACAGGCCAATAGCAATTTGATAATATGTAATATAGGTTTAGCCAACTAAAACATATCTGTAAATGGTTGCCAACTAATAAAATAAAGGTAAGATTGCTAAAATAAAAAATAAAATAAAACTTAATAAAGCTACTCCAGGTAATATATCAAGAATTCAAATTTCACTAGTGATGAAAATTCAAATTTCTACTTGTATTATAACAACTATCTTCTACTATTAGTTGAAAATAACTATATAGTATGATTTAGTAAAGCTGCAAATCCAAATTTAATTTAAATTTATTTATAAAATAGCAGCAATAATATATTAAACTAAGGATCAATATCAATTAATATCTACCTATTTTAACAAATATTTTTCCATAAATTTGCTAAACAAAATTGATTGACAAAAGATATGCCATAAAATTTTTCAATAGGAAATTTTTTATAGGGATTCGTGTTTCGCACCGTATATCATTTGTTTTTAGAGATTAGGTTGAAAAATGAACTGAGTCATAATTAAGTTGCTGATGAAATAAATTAATTTCACACGTTACGTCTGTCAGGTATTAGCTTCAAATTTAGAATGTTTATTTTTATACTTTGGAAACCTTAATTTACTTCGAGAACATTGACGACGTTTTATTTTTATTTTATTTTATTTATGTAAAATAAAACAACATAAAATGCGAACATGGCCAGGGTGAGTTTCCCGATTATAGTTTATTGGCAAATTTAACCTCTGAAATAATAACCGACTAAGCCGGCTTAGCCGTATCAAAATTATCGACCTAGCTAAGCTTACAAGTTTTTAATCGACTAGAATCACCAAACCTTTACCCGTACCATTTTCCGGAAATTGGCGTACATGACTGTCGTGTTGGAATAGCAGATACTCTGATGTTATATACTTCGATAAGTTCCTATAACCAAATAATGCTAATAAATATTTCCGGCTAAAAAAAATGTACATCGACATGAATTTTATACTATAAATACCTTCCAAGTATTCATATCTATTCCCATGACAAGTTGTTTTTTGATCAAGCCCTCGGCATAATCATCGCCAGTTGGTGGCTCACAACATGCTATTTGGTTTCGAAAAAAGTTAATTTTTGTCGATAGCATGTAAAATAATAAACTAATTGTAAAAATACATGCTTAGGATAGGTTGACCACCATCATCATCAATGTTTACTTTAGCATCACGTACTAAAAACGATAAGTAAAACAAGTTTTCCACTGTTTGTCCAAAAGATTCAGGATTAACGATAAATTCGAAAAAATTAATAGGCGATTTTTCCGCCAATATATTCCAAATATTCCGAACGTTCTTTGTTGTTTCGTTCTCCTGCCTTTCAATATCCCTTTCTTCCAGCTAAAATTTGTGATGAATATGCTTAAGCATGTACTTATACAAACGTCAAGACAAACTTGTAGACAAAATACGTAATCAAACAAGGAACGGAACCTACTTGTTTTGGCATTACCAAATCGTTTTTATTTTTTGACAAAGTTTGACGTACCCCTCTCACGCGTTCTTTTTGTTCAACAGACAATGGGCCAAGACTAATGTAAACACTCTATTTTAGCTTATGTTAGAACAAAGAACGGAAAATGAAGAGTTCACGTACATAAATTCCATTGTTGGAACACGCAGAGTATGATGAGAGGCAAGTTCACCAACTGCACTCCAATTTAAATCAGGCTCATCGTTATCATCATCAACCTGTCTTCCTCCCATAAATGTAATCAACTTGGATATATAGGCATCTACATCAAATGCATTGTTATCCAATTTCATACGACGTGCCTTCTGAACTCCCAAATCGCTAGTTAAAACGAGAAGGCGCGAATCAAGAGTGGCTTCATGTGTATTTTTAACTTTACAAAAAAGGAAAGATCGGCTATGAGTTGGGTTCAAGAAAATTAAATCTTCGAAATTAAAGAAAATACCTTTTTGAACCAATTCATTTGCCTTTGCTATATTATGTGCGAGGCCGTCGGAATCTGATCTTAAGTAGTCCTGGCGTTTTTCTATAGACACGAAAAACTTTGTTAATTTTACCATAATCATAGTTTCCATAATTAATCAACCATTCTTATTGATTTAATTGATTCCCATTCTGAAGGTAGACGTTCATTCAATTTCTCAGTAATATATGATTATAAATATATGACTATGAATTATGATTAGTGCAAATCTAACGAAACTTGGTGGTAATGTGGCATTTGGTATTATTCTTTTTTCGATCTTTATGTTCTTCAATCTATTAAAATAACTTTACTCACGAACAAGCTTAAAGTGCCGATATTACCTTCTGTCTCGGATATGAGATTCCGATATTCCCTGCGCAACCAACGTTTTTCGTCTTTATCTTGGTCAGGATCATAAGTCTCATTATTAAGAATTTTATCGTATTTTGATGAGCTGGTAGGTTCATTATCTTCTACTTGTTTATCTAGATTTATATCCATCGCGTTTTCTTTATCAGAGTCATGAGGTATTTGACGTGTCCCAAAATGCGCCATCTCTTTATATTTTTTATTTGGAGGAAAAACAATACGCGTCAAATCGAGGGAAGTTTGAAAAATTAGTGAAATCAATGCGGTGATTTAATTGATTTAATTGCAAACTTGTATTACAGTGCACACGGTGTTACGTCCGAACAATCCGAACTCAGGTCTTCTATTTATTATATTATAAAAAAAATTTTTTACACTTGAAAATTAGTCAAATTGTAGATCAATTCACAATCAACAATTTGATTTCGATTTGCTAATTTTCGAGTCATTGTCAATAAACAATTCACCGTAATACAAAAATTTTAATATAATGATACTGTAGTCTAATGTAATAGCGATAGTCTAATATACTATATTTTTTTAAAAAACTGCGGGCGTTACCTGAGTGAGGTTTTTTAAATTATTTTTTGTATAGTCATCCCTCTATATAGTCATGTAATCACATTTATGTTTAGGCCAAACTATGGTTTAATTTATAAGAAAAAGGCCTTCATATAAGCACAATTTTTATATAAGCATATTTTAAAAAAATTACTATGTGTTCAACTATTTGATTGTATAGAAGAATGACTGTATTAGTTTAAAAAACAGGTGTTTTATATCAGGGTCATTAATAACTTCTTTTTATTTTATAATGATTTTTTAAAATTTAGAATTAGAATACAAATTACACAAGGTTTTTTAGAGTTTTAAACATTTTTACTAACCTCTGTTTATTAGTTAATTTAATTTATTTTATTTTTATTTTTTTTTTAAGATGACCACTTTGGAGTCTAGCACGTTTTATTAAACTTTGAATCAAATGCCAGGGCAACCACATGGGTTACCCCTGACTTTGTTATATTAACAAGAATATATTCTAGCCATATATACAACTTTTGGTTGTCTATTTAAGCAGTCTTGCATATATAACCCATATAAATTATACTATATGTTATATTTGTAATTTACTATTACTTGAGTTACCCAATTAAACACTCTAATTAACTTAGCACTGTCAGATATTCTCCTAAATAGGAACTGCCGCTAAGGTCTTTTAGAACTATTTTATCCTTGTAGTAAATCTACTAGAGTGGTACATGTCCCACATATGTATTACTTAAGTTTTTAGTAACTTACGCCTAGACTATGACCAAGTACTTGCAGTTTTTTACCTCTACTACCATTACCCAGGGATGTATTTTTTGACTGTCCAAAGGTTTTTTTAGTACTGTTTAACATCTAAATATCCAAGTGTCCAAAAGTGTCTAGAGTATACTTAAGTTTTAATAATTAATAAATTTGTTTAAAATATATATAACTATATATTTTTTTAGGTGCTAAACATATTTTACTTAGAAA
>CAJVPZ010002499.1:0-12332 GCA_910592135.1 Racocetra fulgida | reverse complement strand
TTACATTACACCTGATCTTGTAATGTGATTGGACAAAAACAATCATGTGATTGCGCTCTTTTTCGCCACCACTAAGTTACTAGATAAAAACAATAGCGATTTAATCGTGATGATTTATTAATGATCATTAAACGATAAAATAATTGCAATGATTTATTTATTACATATTTATAACCACTGATTAAACGGATGATCGGATAATTAACAGATAATTAATGTCTATCCGAGCATAATTACTTTTTTGTATAGTTCGGATTACATCCGTGTAGGATCGGATAGATATTCGGATAGTTAGGATTTTAGGGCTACGGATCGCTACTCTAATTTCGAAGAAGTTAGCGTTAGACCTGGGATTCACGAATTTAGCATGAATCACCATTTTTTTTAAATAAGTGCGTATGTACGTATGTACGTACGTATACTATCGCTTATATTAATTTCCTTTTATACAATTCATTGCAAATTCATTCATGTTTTATATCCGTGATCATCACCCAATCAAAACATCGGATTTGCACACTTGCCATTCTAGTTGTTTGATACACTTCGTAATTTCATTACTACGTTCCTGGTATAATGGTGTTATCGGATAGTTAATATGACCATGTGAAGTTTTTTCTGTGATATTTTGCAAAACTGATTACGTAATTTCATGTAAAAAATATCATGGAAAAAAAATTCTCATTATCATATGAAATGTCGGATTTATTTTCTATCCGAATTTATTTTCTATCCGGATTTATTTTTTATCCGGATTTATATATTTTATCCGGCAAACTCTTATGATCATGAATTGCCATCTGTCTTGTTATTTTTTTTACGTGTTACGATGTAATCATGTTTATTCAATTTAAAACTCACCCTACCAATCATGATCATGAGATGCCGTGAACGAAGTCACGTGGCATCCATTTGTCACGAGACCATAACCCAGGTCCATGACATAGAGGTGACGACTGGTAAGTATGAGGTAATGGTGACAGGTATAGTAGTGTAAGAAGCAGGTGAGAATGATGTATTGAATCGAAGATGTTAAATGCGTAAGTATGAGGTCATGAGTAGTGGCTATTTTGGAGGAGAGGTGTGAGAAGTTGTTCTCCCTCTTTTGTCTTTGCTGCTAGCTCGACGGAAGTCCAGCTTTGTTGATTAGTACCACGTGGTCAAATACAAAACGAAAAAGATGAACGAAAAGCATTTGAAATTTATTTAAATTATTTGAAGGCAGCTGAGGCGGGTAATTTAATGGGAATTTGGAAAACTGCTTGGTGCTACTTTTACGGACTTGGTTGGAAGAAATAATGATAAGGTTTGGGGATGGATTTGAAAGGACCCTATCAATGTTGGCGGATTAAGTTTTGCAAATTAGCAGAAAAAGGGATATCTAATGGATATCTAATGGAAAATTCATGCTTGGTTATTGTTACGAGTATGGAATTGAGGTTGAAAGGGATGAAAACAAGGCATTTATCATTGTCAAGAATCGGCAAACATGAATATTCCTTATGGAATGTTTCAAGTTGGCCATTGCTATTGTTTAGTAATTGGAGTTGAAAAAGATGAACACCAGGCACTTATGTGTTATCAAAAATCCGCTTACAAGGGAAATTCTGCCGGGATGTATCAAGTCGGTTATTGTCATGAGTTAGGAATTGGGTTGAAAAATATGAACACCAGGCATTTTTGGTATCAGAAATCTGCTGACAAGGGAAATTTGGACGGGATGTATCAAGTTGGTTATTGTCATGAGTTAGGAATTTGGGGTTGAAAAAGATAAACACCAGGCTTTTATTTGCTATCAAAAATCCGCTGACAAAGGAAATTCTAAAGTTGGTTATTGTCATGAGTTAGGAGTTGGAGTCAAAATCGATAAGAATAAAGCATTTGAGAACTATAAGAATTCAGCAAAGGCAGGTGATTCGAAAGGGTTCTCTAGGATTGTCATTTTTTCTGATGAAATGGGAAGTGCCGATGGAATGTTTCAAGTCAGTAATTGTTATCTTCACGGAATTGGAATTGAAAAGGATGAAACTCAGGCCTTTATCTGGTATACAAAATCAGCTGATATGAATGATTCAGATAGTATAATCTGGCTTGGTTACTGTTACGAATTTGGAATTGGAGTTGAAAAGGGTGAAAACAAATCGTTCATTTATTATCGAAATTCGGCAGAGCTGAAAAATCATAACGGAATTTTTCAAGTTGGATCGAAAAGGATGATCAGAAAACATGAACAAGCCAAATTATGTTAATATAAGATGGGAATAACTTACGGGGTGTTACCAGTTGCAGTAACCCCAAGAAATGGTTCAAGGAATGGTTCGGAAGAGGAGTTGCATCTGGGGTTGTAAAGTATACTGGACTGTTTGCCATGGAAGCGTTTAAGTTGCTGTGTAATGGTGAAGGTTTGTGGGAGACGGGAACTAAGAGGATTTTAGTCGGTAGGTTAGCAGGGAGAGTAGTTAGTGAGGCGAAAGGAAAAGGTAGCATGGGGAATAGTGTCGAGATAGGAATGCATGGGAAAAGGAAAAGTGGCATTAGTTTAGAGGGTGTGGCGTATGATGTTGGTTTTGGAAAAGGTGGTAGCAGGTGAGGGGAGTGTTGAAGCACAAGAGTGGGTAGCACTTGATTTGCAATATACGGTATTGGAGAGGTCTTTAGCAAGCGACGCTGCAGGCGATGGTTAAAAGTCGATAGAGGAAATTTAAAGGTGTGTTCAGAGGATGTGTGACTGGAGTTAAGTGGTCCGTGGAGTTGGTCTTGTTTATTTCAAGGAGGTCTCAGGCTGTATGTCCCAAATAGGTTCTAGGATATGTGATATAATCACCACCACCGGATTTGTCCAGTTAGGGTGTTTAACGGGTATTGTATTATTAAATTGTGACCCTTGTTTGGCCGATTGAAGATAGATGGTCGGCAGCAGTGACGTGAGGAGAAGTGTCTTTGACTTAAATTAGTACCATTGAAGGATGGATTCGAGGGCAATTATGCTGTAGTTGGGATGGTGAAAGCAACGAAGGAGAGAGCATTGGTAGGAATAGGTTTTTGAGAGGTTATACATAAGCCAGCTAAGTTGGGAATCTATACATTGTGCATATATTTCAAAAGGGAAGAGAAAGAGAATGCGATGCTCGTGATGATCCCATATGTGTATTTCATAGTCATGTGGTTGGAATGAGTCGAGTGACAAATGAGATGCCGTGAACGAAGTCACGTGGCATCTATTTGTCACGAGACCATAACCCAGGTCCATGACATAGAGGTGACGACTGGTAAGTATGAGGTAATGGTGACAAGTGTAAGAAGCAGGTGAGAATGATGTATTGAATCGAAGATGTTAAATGCATAAGTATGAGGTCATGAGTAGTGGCTATTTTGGAGGAGAGGTGTGAGAAGTTGTTCTCCCTCTTTTGTTTTTGCTGTTAGCTCGATGGAAGTCCAGCTTTGTTGTTTAGTCCCGCCCACCCACCACTAGATAGGAGCTTTTGTGGGTTTGGTGGTCTTATGGAGGGTTCGATAGCTCGGGTGGACAACCTGATTATCGAAGGTAAGTGGCTAGTTGGCCTGGTCGAACAGATCGGGTATTAGGGAAGAAGAGAGTAAGAAACCGTAGACGAAGTCATGAGGGATCCATGCATCACAGGACTGTGACTCAGCCCATGACGTTGGTAGGTTGACGTTGGGGTGTTTGTGGCGAGTAGTTTATAAGCATAGTCGATAGCCTGGGTAGACAACCCAGATATCGAAGATGAATGCTTTGGTAGTTGAAGGATGTTAAGGAAAGAGAATTAAATGTTGTGATGAAGTTACGTGACATCTGTTTATTACGAGACTGTGAACCGGGTCTTTGATATAGAGTTGAAGTATGAGTTATTGGTGTTTGTTGAGTATGGGAAATGAGTAAGAATGAGTTATTATGTGAGAGGTATTGATTCAGTTGAGTAAGTATAAGTGACAAGTATAGAAAATGATGAAGGATAAGGTATTGTGTGGGAGATGTTGGTTGGTTAGATCAGTATGAGGTTATAAGGGGTGGTTATTTAAGAAAAAAGGTAGGGAGTTGTTCTCCCTCTTTTGTCTTTGCTGCTAGCTCGGTGCAAGGCTAGCTTTGTTGTTAGTACCCACCTATTTGCCACTGGGAAGGAGATCTTGGTAGGTTAGGTTGACATACAGGTGTGGTCGATAGCTCGGGTGGACAACCCGGATATTGGAGACAACTGTTGTGCAGTCTGATCGAACTGACTGGTTGTTAGAACAAGAATGATGGATGCATTAGCAGAGCACAGTTCTAGGGTCCCTG
The DNA here is from genome assembly GCA_910592135.1 of Racocetra fulgida. NCBI lineage: Eukaryota > Fungi > Glomeromycota > Glomeromycetes > Diversisporales > Gigasporaceae > Racocetra > Racocetra fulgida. The sequence goes on along the minus strand of CAJVPZ010002499.1, from coordinate 8,035 downwards.
GTCACGAGATTAATCGTATTCCATGATATAAACTAGCGGTCAGTTGTGATGTATGAGCAATTTGGGTTGTTTCAATAGAAGTCTAGCTTAATAGCAGCAGGGGTGTAGAGGAATGTAATGAGATTTGATAAATCATAAGTTTGGTTTTGATAGCCCGGGTAAGCCACCCGGATATCAAAGAGAAATAATTGATAGCCCGATCGAACAGATTGGATGTCAAAAAAAGAGGAACAGTAGCATACGATGCTATAGGATCAGCTGTAGACCACGTGAGCAGCGAGGCGATATCCCATATGTGTATTTCATAGTCATGTGGTTGGAATGAGTCGAGTGACAAATAAATTTCCGGATAACACCAATAGTAATATTGGGCAATTGAATCCGGATTTATTTAAAATCCGGATTAATCCGGATATATTTAAAATCCGGATTAATCCGGATATAAATATATCTGGATTCAACTACTATCTCTAGTTGAGATATTTTAATTTAAAAATTAAAAAAAAATTTACTAAAACGATTTATCCCTTTTCTATTGACTCCCCATTTGTCGAAAATGAATTACAAAAAAAAAAAGTTTTTTAATTCGTACATTCATTTCTTTTAAGTGCTTGAGATCTCGATTTGTAAAAGATCTGCTAACATCTAAGTCTTAACAATTTTTTGAATTAATAAGCCTTCTAAAGTTTTTTTTCCATTTGCCAACGAAGATGTTTTAAAAGTAGATATGCATATGTAGCCTTATAATATTCCCTATAAAAAAAACCCCCTTGGAATCATTCTGAAATTATCCGATTTTTTGTTTGGCAAGTCGACCCTGTTTTGAATATTTACAGGATGTTTATTGGATCTCATACGTTTTTTGTACGATGAGCATTTAATTAAACATTCTCTATTTTAACGTCCCGTAATGAAAACAGTATAAAAATTAACTCATGTTTGGAAATCGACACCATTCCGATGAGTACTCAGATATTTCCATAATTCAAACTTGTACGTACCAGTGCTTCTGTATGAACGCGAATGACGACAATTGGTCAACATATGAAACGATATTTGCAACCCGTATTGCTTTGGGGTTTAGTGATTTTTTCCATCACTTATACATATCGGAGTACTGTATCTATGTTATTAATCAATGTTATGGTATTCGATTTGAATGTTGCAAACCCAACTTAGTCGATTAATCGATTATTGACTAATCGACTGGCCAACTAATCGATTAATCGATTAGTCGATTGGTCAATTAAAAATGTCAACCCGACTGTTTCAGTTGCTACCTTACGTGTATTTTACCAAATTTATTATTTTATTAAACTACTCGATTAGTAGAATAAAATAATCTATCAATTAATCGATAATAAATTTTTATCGATTTGTATCACTAGGTGGGAATTAGTAAACCCATTGTTTTGAAGTACTTTGTACAAATTTCTGGTAATTAATTAAAAAAAAATTTAGAATAAAATAGTATCGGATACAAATGTATCTATTCTTGTACATCTTTCCTTCAAAACATATATATAGGCTTCACAGTTTCATTACTCTAGATTCCAGACTTCGACTTTCCCTTTATTCATTTAAATTCTCATTTAGTTTTATTATTGTTGCATTCATCTTATTCTTTATTCAATAAAATAGACATCGTGGTTTCATACGCGATAATTAACTCAAACGGTAAGTGAGTTAATAATCTTCTGGATAACCGCATAATAATCGAGAAGTGAGTTCACGATCGTACGCCACCTGATTTAATATTGATTTATTAGCTTGATGCTTATATTTATACCGACGAACACAATACATTTATTATTATCGTCTTTAGTTATCCCGCACTTATAGAGAAATAGTTCAGGTACAACAGTACACTGTATAGAGACAATATATCTATCTACCTGGTATGTACGATATATTTATATAATATTTATGACCCGTATATAATTATCACTTAGCCCTTAAAACTGGAGAGTCTAACCTTTACAGTAGTTAAGAAGCAAATTAGTAGGGATGGGCAGATCGAGCATTTTTTGAATCCACTGCGCAGGCTGCGCAGCCTGCAGCATTATTCAGAATTATACCAGTTAGCCTGAATTTAAACAATCACACAGCGTAGTCTCTCAAAAATTCTACGCAGGCTGCGCAGTGGCCCATCCCTACAAGTTAATATTGAAATGTATTTTGTAACCTTAAAATATCTATATTTGCAACAACAGAGGACTTTCTAGATTTTTTTCTTTTTTTAAAAAACTAGATTTTACAATGTTTTACGAAGTAAAGCATGACGATAAAAAAAACAGATGATTTAAAGATATTATTTTCAACACTACTCATCATATAGGCATATCGATATAGTAGTTAATATGTCTGAACGAAAGCCAATAATTCTTTGGTGTAAGTAATGATTCATAAATATTTTTTTAGTGTGAATAAGAATTAAAAATAAATCCAAAATTTAATGGTCCACATCCCACGTTTTGATGAATTTTGAATAAGTATGAATTCTATACTTTGTTCATGTAAATTCATTAAAATATGGTTATGAAAGTTTAGATGTCAATTATTCATATGACCTTTATTAGTGATGATTTTTAAAATAATTTATTATTACTATTATTATTAAGTCCATCCCAGATCTATTTCCCATGCATTTCAGCGAACATTTATTCAACGTCCTCAAGAATTTCATATTATTTGTGGACCATTTCTTGAATTCGCTCTTGAAAGTGGCATTGCATCCTCTTTCGAACCTTTTGATCCTAGCTTATATATACCAAAGGTTTTATCTATATTTGACGAAATTTGGAAAACTCATTATGATGAATCCTTTAATAAATCAAAACGAGTATTTTGTAAGGAACATTCAATTTGGTTTCTAAAGTTTACATCAGGAACTACCATTTTATCAAGTTCACGCTTTTTAGAGATGGCACACACATTTTTAACCCGAAATCCTGAAAAGTCTGTAAAATCTTTATATAAAGTCGGTCAATCCATATCTAAAGCAAATACTGAATTTTATGCCCAAGGCTTCGATAAAAATTCAGTAGTATTGAAAGAATCCAAATAAAATTTTGATTTGCTAAAAGATTTAAATAAACAACTTATTGTTGTGGATGCTGATGATTTGGTTAACGATCCAGAAAGAATTTTAAAGAAATTAATTGAAGAACTTTACAGAAACCTAGCATTTTGCTACAAAATCGTTACGAAGCTGTTATACAATAGTCACATAGTCGTAGTGATATTACTACAATTAGCTACCTTACCTTACATGATTTAAGCGCGACTACGTCGCGCAACTACTATAATCATAGATACGGATACTAAGTGTCAGGACTATTAAGAGATTAGACTTGAAAATTATATAAAAATTGACAAATTTAATATTGATATTACTACCTGTGCCCATTCCCGTGCCTGTGCTAAAGTTTTATGCCTATACTATGCCCGTGCTTGATTTTTATGAACTAAAATCATAGTCATGTAAATGTTCATTGTTAATTATAGAATTCACCGACACTCTAATTAGTCATATTGCTTGTAAGATTATAATCGTAGTAGCAAAGCCACAATACAATCTGTAATGTATATAAGCCACTGATTTCATGTAACTAAAGGGTGTGTAGATAGGTAAATAAGAATCATATTAATAAAAATCATCTAACCCAGGAATCCAAGTGGCAATAGGATCCTTGGTTCTCGGATGAAATTTTCTATGCCCTCTTTCGAGTAGTCTTTATTTTTGTCGGTAAAACTTTTTCATCGACACAACAGGCACGAGCCCGGTTGCAGATCCCAAATTCAATATATAATTGTTTTTTAACTAGGTTATAAAATTGAAATATTTTAAATTGAGATATTATTTATTGGAAATAAATGAATATATCATTTATTTTTATAAAATTAAATCATTAAAGAGGCACTATAAATAAAATAAGCATATCCATATTACACAAATAGATGCTAATAATATGATCAAGAATTTGTAGGCTGGTTTAAATATGTAACTCTAGTTGAGAATTTAAAAAATCAAAATTTTATTAATAATAAACATAGTTTTCCTAGAGACGACAGAAATTTAATAATATATTCATAACTTTGCTTTGGAATTCAACTTATAGATCTGATGTTATTTTAACATCCGGGTCGTGTCTCTAGTCTTTAATTAACTTTAAATAATTTTGTTGGTTTTGACATACAAAAGAACAAAATTTTGATACTTAAATACGTAAAATAATCGGAGTTTTTTTCAGATTAGGCCGCACGATGTTTATTTTTCGTTTTGCATTACCCGCTGACTCAAATTTTTGAAAAACTTTTTTTTTACAATTTACTTTAAACGAAAATAACAATATTTATTTTATCGTTTTAATGAATTTAATTCAAACAAATAATACTTGTTTAATCAAAATGTAATGACGCAAAAATTATTTAAGTCTAACTCAGAAAATAGAGTAATATCAGGATGGTTCTCTTATGAAATTTGATTGGTTAAGGATGTTCTTAAACTTCAATTTCTATGTGATTAGCTAGTGATCGTAATAGTGCACAACTACAATTATATTTATATAAAATTTTTGATGACAAGTTAAATATGCAAATTATGAAGTAATCTAAGTTTTCTCAAATGTTATTCTCGATGCGATTATCTAGTAAACGTGATAATGCTCATTTATTATAATCAATCAAAATAAATTTTGCAATTGATGCTCAACAATTTTATTATTTATCAAATGTCATCGCCACTAGGTTTAGGTCTTCGTTGATATTTTATTGTTGTATGAAATGAAAATTATTGACCAAATAGTAAAATTTGTTTCCGGCAAAAAACGATAAACATTCTTATTCACGTAATAGACGTTATCAAATTACGTTTATTATTTAAATATTCATCACAATAACAAACATACATGGTCCGCTTAAAATATTTTCTGTTAAGTAAAATTTATTCACTGACTCTTTTTGACTCATTGATTAAGACGTTTGAGAATGCCCTAAATCTACAAATTTCTTTTTTTTTTTTTTTAATTTTAAAAGGTGTGTCATGCCTCTAACTTTATTGAAATTCAATCGAGTTCCTTTACAAGAAATACATACAAGAAAGAAATTACATTTGAACCTCATATCCAGAGGATAATTAAGACTAGAGACTCAGACACAATGTTACAATACATAATAACATAATTATCTGCGGCCTAAACCTACCAGAGTGGCCATGGCTCACCTAGATTTGGGAATTTAAAAATAAGTTGTGAAAGTTAAATTAGTATTTGATCCATTTTGGATACCATAATTCTAATTTAGGACTAGCAATTGAGTAAAGTGATGGTCGAGGTTGGTGTGATAAAGTAGATACAGAAGACAATTGGTTAACAGAAATATTAGCTTGGGATCTAGAGATACAGTATGGAATCCAAATAGAGTTATAAATTTGTTTGTTGAGGTGTAAAAGAAATTTGATTACAAGTGATATTGCAGTTTTCTTGGATAAGGTGAAATCAGTAAGAACAGATATGATTTCAATAGAAACAAGACCAGAAATTGTTGATAGAAGAGATGGTGCATTTGGTAAGTTGTGGATTTGCATACATTGGAGATTTAGGATTTGTTGATGTATATTAGCAATAGATTCAGTTGAAGAATCAAGGTTAGAAAGATTTATTGTTGATTAAAGTGAATTACTGATCAAATCTTGGAGAGGCTGAGGTGTTGGACATGTGATCCAGTGAAGTGCAATACTAGTTTGGTTGCATTGATAACATACTGGTGGGTATGCAGGGTTGCGTTTATGTAAAATGTGTGGAGCAGGCAAATCATCAAGTAAGATTTTGATACGAAATGATTTCAAAGTAGATGCTTGAAAGCTGTGAGAATAGTTAGATATCTTTTGGTTATTATTAATGTATAGCCAGATGGCATGCCAGTGAATCTGATTAGAGATTTGAGACCATTGCTAGAATCGGTTTTGTGATGACCAAAGGGCATAGATATGAGCATACCAAATTGTTCGAATAAATCGTCTAATTGGTAACTCTACTGAAAAGTTGTCAAAAAGAAGAGTATAGTTTGAGTTATATATATTGTAGGGTTTAAATATTAAATAAGGTGTATTAAAATGACTTCGGGCTAGTTGGTCAGCCCGATTATTAAATTCATCATCTTGATGAGCATCAACCTTATGAAAGACAACTTGTAAGTTGTGTGAATTGATGAAATTAATTAAAGTATACCATAGTGAATGGTATGGTGTTCGAATAAAAGATAAGGCAAGTGAAGCCTGATTGATGTTATTATATTTAGAAATTACAGATTGTGAATCTGTGTAAATATGGACTGTGCAGTTTCTAGATGCTGTAATGAGTGCAGATATAATAGCAGTAAGCTCAGCCTTAAAAGAGCATGGCCAGAGCTTAATTTGTACCTGAAAAGAGTGCACAATGTTGTTGTTTTGGATTTGTATTCATCCAATTCCCATAGAGCATTGAGGTGTTTCAAGTTCTATAACTGAACCATCTGTATAGAAAGAAAACTCAGAACAGTTGTAATTGTAATTGGCAATTGTCTGAAGAGTATTAGTTAAAATGTTGGCTTCAAAAATGTCTAGTATTTGTGTTATAACAATAGAAATATTAGGGCAGGTGAGATTTGAAGTGGATGCCGACAGGCAATAGAGTATATTAAATCAAGGTGATTGGTATTCAAGTTAACAGATTTGGTTGTAGAATTAACTCTGCCAAAGAATTTGGCAGCAAGATTAATAGGAATAAGAATAGTACATCTATTGGCAATAAGATTAGAGTTTAGAGAGCAGTCTGAACATCAGTAGGTAATAATAGGTGGTGTTGAATATAAGCGAGTGAATTGAGATTCAATAGAACATTGCCAGTGTGTAATAAGAATATGTCCAGAAGAGGTGGGCTGCCTGCGTGCTTTACCAATAATAATTTGATTATTAAGTGTTGTAATGAGCCAGGGTTTAGAGCGTGATGAAAAATGTCCAGTAGTATAGCAATAGTAGTTTATATTAGGGAGTTGAATGTGATTATACAAAGTTCTAGATAAATAATAACTAATAACATTATTTTCAAGGGTAGTAAACCATAATGGTTGTCTTCCTTTAGGAATTTTATGAATTCTGGATGAGATATGCTGCTAACTAAGAAGGCAAGAGTTATCAAAAGAAGTAAGTTGATCTAAGTATAAAATATAATGATAACGGAGTTGTTTTTTGAAATTAAGATATTGTGGATGTGTAGATAATATAGATTCTAATGATACAGAGTTAGTAGAGATAGTATGTGGGATCTGCTATGAAATATTAGAGGCAATAGAAGTCCAAGGTGTTTAAATAATTAAATAATTTTAAAACTTGTAGTTTGCTTATTAGGTCCATCAATTATAGGATTAGGATGTGATAGTATATTAGTTGAAGACCATAGGTTGTTTTGGAGTTGTTGAAGACGAATACGAGAACTACATTCTAAAAGGTCCATGTGTTAAGACATTTAATATAGTTTGAAATGTGGTGTTGAAGTTGAATATCTCAAATATTACGAATATTATATAATTGTGGATGAAGAAGTGTAGTAGTAGGGATAGTACAGCTAAGCTTAGCTTTGCATTTAACAAGCCCAATATGATGTATAAGTATTTTTTTGCAAGTGTTCTGGCTGAGGACCAAGTTCTGGAGATGATATTCAATTGTAGGTATAATGACAGTGTTGATGATATAACGAGCGTGTGTGTCTGTAATGCGTTTAAGGCCTGCAATTTGTATTAAATGAAAAGATTCATTGATAATTAGTTGTGTTTGTTTGTGGTGTTTGTTATCAAGTGTGATCCAACAGCCAAGAAACTTAAAGGGTTTATAGTGTAAGTGTAGAGAAAGAGCATGGTTGTTGAAGTGAATAGGTTGATAAGTAGGGATTTGGAGGGATTGACTTTAATATTAGCTATCATGTAGAAGGATTCTGCAACAGAGATAATATTTGATAGTTCATTTTGTGAGGATGCAATCCATAGAGTGTCATCCATA
>CAJVPZ010002498.1:0-12332 GCA_910592135.1 Racocetra fulgida | reverse complement strand
ATACTCCCCTTGAGTATAGGAAATTATGCTGAAGTTGCTCCTTGGATAGTGTGCGAAAATTAGAAGTAGGGGATTATAAAGTAAAAAACAAAGAGCAGATGATTAAAGAACTACGGGCTGCCTTGACAACCAATTCAGAATCTCAATTATTAGAATGTTATGAATATTAAACAAAAAACGATTAGTTTGTCTTTGAACTGAGCATTTGCAGACGAATTTAGATACTACACTCCTTATCTTCTTAAAAATGCTTTAGACCAAAAAGCCGATTATTACTTTGGCAAAGGAAATTGATATGCTAAAGCATTTTATGTTAAAAGAGAAGGAGGGACAATCACTTATTTAATGGATGTTGAAGGTAGATAAATCAGGGGTTTTTTTGTTATTTTGGTTCCCTCCCTCTGGTAAATAAAGAAAGTAACTCATGATAATGAACTTATCCGAGTTTTGGCGTTAGTCGCACGCTGACCATACTTCGTTAAACGGGTCTAAAAGCGACAGTGAGGGCAGACATGAGTGGCCCATCGCAAAATATCGCCCGCTAGTTTTTTTACTAGTGGGCAAAATATGGGCTAAAAGCCCTACAAGAACCTGGATAGAAGGTTAAATCTATCCCTCCGTCCACCTATACAAAAACGGACGGAGGTTGTTCCAATCCTTTATCAAAAGGGATTCCCATTTGGCCCATGACAAACACATGGGTCACCATAGATGATCAATTATTTAGTTCAGTTATAGTTTATTACAAGGCCTAGGGGATGTTTGCTCGTGGCTGAGAGGCCACGAGGTTTTAAAAAATCAAAAAAGTCAAAAAAAATATGCCCATTAAATTTGAAACAGGGGAATATCCTCCTATTGTTAGTGCTATCTCTTTGCCCAAGAATATTTTCCCCAATGTCATATTCCATTCCGAGATATTGATTTTCAACATCCCTAATTTACAACCCCATTATTTTTACTATGCCCCAACTCCAAATTAAAACTACCATTTTAGATATCGAAACCAAATCTGACAAAAATAATAACCCTTACTTCCGCCTTAGTTTACAAGGCTTACCCGGTCATTATTTTTACGCCTTTAGTCAAGATTACAATTTAAAAAACGCCACTACTTTACACACTCTAACTGAGGCTCCACTCAATTTTATCAATCGTCCAGTCTTGATTACTTATGAAGAAATAAAAGGGAGAGATAATTTGCCCCTTTGTAAAATTAAACAAATTGAATTAAGATAATTTTTTACTATGATTAAAGCAATAAAAAGCCAAACACAAAATGTTGCCGAAGGCCAAATAAAAAATCAAGTTAACCAAAACCCAGAATCAGACTGTCACCAATGCTGATTAGAAAGATTGCCTACTACCAAAATCTTGGAAGAATTAATCCGCCGTAAATTAATAGTCCTTGACAGCGGTGCCGTTAATTTTACTGAACGATTAATTAAGGAGTTAAATGACCACAAATAAAAAGTGTAGTTTTGAAGATTGTAAGCAGAAGGCAGGCCCCAATCTATTCGAACTCAAAATTATTTGACTTCCCCCAAACCCCAAAGAATTTTATGATAACGAATTAAAGTGAAATTACAACTACTACAAATGAGAAGCCCAAGCCGAATGACAGCAGGACCAAGTCTTCTCCTATTACTGTCAAAAACATTGAGCCAAATTAAAATGAGGCTGTGAACGAGGTTGCTCTGAGGAAGAACATTTTAACCCCCAGGGAATTTGCCAAAGGCAAAGATTACAAGAATGAGAAGCCCAACAATGAAAATATATAAACAATAAATCAGTAAAGGAAATGACTACTAAACAACTAAAAAAAGCCATCCAAAAAGATATTGAGGAATTAAAAGAGATTTTACCCTTAGAGGAAGGATTATTGCCTAATGAGGATGACACGGAGAGTTGAGACAGTGATGCGTGCGGTGATTTGTTAAAAGAAATAAATAAGATAACCACCATAATCACCAGTGAGAATGGCCTAAATGATAAGTTGGAAGAGTGGAGTTACAGGACGAAGGAAAGACAATAATGAATATTGTAACTCCATATAAAATCTATTATATAGAAAAGCCACGCTCAAATAAAAGTTTGCAATATGACAACAAATACAAAATTAAATAAGCAAAAAGAAATCTCTCTTTCTGCTGAAGAAATAGCTAGATATTTTCTTAGTTTGGATCCGGAAAGAAAACAGTTTAAGGAAGAGAAAGCAAAAAAATTAAGGGGCATTGCTGTTCCCACTATTGGCAATTTTCGCCTTAATAAATTATTGCACATATCCCAAATACTTTATGCGGCTAAATATGGCAAATGATTATTTTCCGATGCTATGTTGGCCTTTGAACATGGAGGAATAGTCTATGATGTTTATCGTCGTTTCCATTTTCTAGTTAAGCAACCCAATAATATATCAGATAACCTAACCGCCTCTCATCGGAAATTTTTGGACAAAATATTCCACCACTTCCAATCTTATAGCAATGAGGAATTAGAAGAATTTGTTCATGCGGACCCAGCCTGAAAAGCAAGTTGAGACGGCAAAAGTACCAGGCAAATGCGAAAAAGCCAACTGTTGCTAAATTATTACCAACGTTTTGCTTCTCATATTGTGGAGAAATTGGGATTATAAAAAATGGGAAGAGCCAAAAAGAATTCTAAGAAAACAAAAAAGAAAAAACGAAATAAAAAAAGGTTCAAACTAATATCCAGCCCGCAAATTATCAAAATTGATTTAGGTTATATTAATGAAGAAACTGGCGAGGATCTTCGTGGAGAAAGATATTATTTAGTAACCAAAGTAACTAAAAAACCCAAGCCCAAGAATAATCCTGATCTATTATTAGAAATGTTTATTATCACTACTCGTCACCAAAGAAAATTTGGCTCGCAAAAACAACTTATTTCTAATTATGAAATTGTTGACTTACCCGGTTGCCTACCCAATTCTTCCTTTATTAGCCGTCCCCGCTTAATTCTTTTAACAATAAGTGCTCATAAATATCGTTATCACTTGTGTAGCGAATGCCCGAGATTTTGCTTTTCGAAAGAGGAATTTACTCGCATTACTAACGACCACGAGGAATATTGAACTAACAAACTAAATGATCCTTTTATCGAAACTATTGAATTAGAACTTTAAGCAAGTAGAGAATAATATTTTTACTTTCTTTTTTATGACCAAGCCCCGCAAACTCCATGAATTATCAGGCACTATTAATCTTTGCTTGCCAGGACAAGTATCAAGCAATGGACCCCACAAAAATCAACCCTTTTACTATTTAGAAATCCAGGTGGAAAGTTTATTTGCCAGTAGTTCTGAGAAAATTTATGTTTTCCAAAATTTAGTCAGTAAAGAAGTTTGAACTATTTTAGAAAAAGAAATTTTTACCGGAAAAAAATATCTTTTTAAGTTTGAAAAGAGAGTTAGAGGGTGAAGGTTGAGGGGGGATGGAGGAGATAAAATAAATATATGGATAGCGTACGTCCATAGTTCATATATGATAGAAAGTTTTTACGATAAGTACAGCCGAGCCACTTTCGAGGCCCGAAGTTTAAAAGATGTTCCACCCCAGTTTCGTCAGATCGCTAAAAGAGTTTGACGAAAGTTGGATATTCTGGCGGCTGCCCCTAACTCCAAAATTTGCGAAGAAATATTTGGTAAAAAGAATTACAAACCTTTAAAAGGGGAGCGTAAAGGTCAGCATGCCATCAAAATCAACGATCAATATCGCATTTGCCTTCGATGAGGAAAAGACAATAATGTTTATGAAGTAGAAATAAATAAGCACTGTTGAGATTAAAAAAATAATTTTATATATTCAAATTAATTAAATTTTAGATTTTTTAAATTTTATGAAAACCCTTACCCTATCCCGTGCTATTCATCCCGGAGAAATCCTGAAAGAAGAATTATTGATTCCGCGAGACATTAGCCAAGCCGAATTGGCTCGCAGCATTAAGGTCTCGGTACGCCGAATTAATGATATTTGCCAAGGTAAACGAGGTATTACTCCCGATACAGCCTTGCGTTTAACCCTCTACTTTAATTTAGGAAGCGAAGGAGTAGAATTTTGAATGAATTTGCAACATAATTACGAGAAACACTATTGAAAAAGTATTTTAGCCAGCCAAGAAGCAAAAATTAGAAAGCAGATTCGCTCTTTGCCTCGTTCCCGGGAAAATTCCTTTAAACATTTGTTGAATAGTTAAAAAATAGTGAAGAAAACTCGAAATATTCTTTGACTATTTTTTAGAAAAAGTGTCTAGTTCAGCAGCACTTTTGTTAAATTAGTAGTAAATAAAGATTATATACAAGTATACAAGTAAGATAAATTTATCATGAAAAAAAATGACAACCTATCTCCGCGACCGAAGTCGCTAAGTTATTGCTGTCATTTGACCCTAAGAGGGAGTATTTTCAAGACGGGAAAATGCCTGACACAGTAGAAGGAGAAGGATACGAACCACCTACTATCGGTAATTTTCGTTTAAATAAAATGCTCCATATTTGTCAAATGCTTCACTATGCCAAACACGGGGAGCCACTTTTTTTTGAAGACTTGCGGGCTTACTATCATGGAGCAATAGTTTATCCCATTTATCGCGATTTTTTTAGTTTCTACCGAAAACCGGTCGCTTCGAAAGAAATTTCAATGGATAAGGAAAAAAAGAGCCTAATTAGCAAAACTTACTACTACTTTAAAAATTATTCGGACAAAGATTTAGAAACTTTTTCTCATGACGATCCCGCCTGAAGAAAAACTTGATTTGAAAAGAAAGAAGATGATGACCGCATGGCCAATAAGGAATTGAGTGATTTTTATCAAAAATTATTAGGTCATATTGTTAAAGAAGTAGAGTTAAGTTAATGGCAGTTCCTTTATTCCAACCTAATCAGGTAATTTGTTTTCAAACCAACTATTTTAAGAATAGATGTAATCTTACCGGCTACTGCTACTATTTGTTAAAAGAAATAGACAAAAAGAAAAATTTGCTGATCTTTTCTACCATTACTTCTAACCGGACTCGGGAATGGGTTTTTTACAGTCAGCATAAAATTAAATGAAGACCTACTTGCTTAGATAGCAAAATTTATCTGAATAGTTTTGTCAACGCTAATTACTTAATAACCATTCCTTTGTCAGTGGTCAACCTTTTAGAAAGAAATTGTCAAAAACTTCATCAAACTTGCTTGGATAAAAAAGAATTTCAGGAAATTATTGATTTACACAAATTTGTGGTGGAATTTCAAGACATGTTGCGAGTGGAGATTAAAACTATTAATCTTACGAAGGAGAATTTTATTTTTGAATAATTCTTTACCTCTCCCACTCTCCACTACACATCACTTTTTCACCCCTTCCCCTCTACCCCAGCACCACCCATCCCCAAGAATTCTCCCTTCCTTTATCCCGCTACTCCGAAAATGGATTTATAAAGATGAGATATACGAACCAAGACCTAAAAATGGCTTACCAAATAGTTCAAGCCGATTTATTTAACTCTTTACTAAAAGCCCAAGATGGTGACTCAATTCACCTGGCCCGCCTAGGCAAAATAACTAAATCAGAAAGAAAACAAAAATGCGGGTGAGATAAAAATACCTATGTCTATTATCGCCTCAATTTTGAACCTTTTAGTAAACTTAAGCAAGCCTTAAATGAACAGATAATTGAAAAATATCGTCGTCATGGATAAAAAAATATTTTACTAATCGTGGCCGCTCTCTGTATCACCCTTTACTTCTACGGACAGCAAGCCAAGAATAGCCAATATACTCAATATCTACCCGTCATTGGCGGTCTGGCCTTCGGTCTCAACACTTTAGTAAATTTAGCCTAACCCGCTATGAATAATCAAGAAATTTCCCCTAATTCCCCAACCCAAGAAGGTTGAATCAAAACTTTGGGCCAATGCCTAACCTTTGCCCCTTTGGTCTTTGAACAATTTACCGGCCAAAAAGTCCCTCAAATTGGCGGCACCATGGCTGAAATGCAGATGGCCTTAACTAATATCCAAGCCAATTTACAAGTAATAGTTAATAATCAGCAAGCATTAAGCCAACGAATAACTCAGTTGGAAAATAGTGCGGTGCAACAATTATCATCCCTAACCCAACAATTTCATTCTCTAAAATTAACCCATACCCGAGAACGCAAAGAAATTGCTTATAATAACCCCGACCCTAATAATTAATTATATCCTTTTTCCCTGATATCACCCCTTTAATTAAAGAAGTCCAAGAATTCAAGCAGCAGCAAATTAGAACTAATCAACTGCTAACTGAAATTTTACAAGCCTTACAAAAATAATATGCCAAATATTGAAAATTTAGAACGAAAACCTTATCAAGCCGAGTCTAAATTTAATCGTCCCACGACCTTAGACCGTGAGCAATTAGAATATTCAGCCCAACAATTACTAAAATACGGCACTATTCTTTTTGCGGTGGTTTTAGGTTTGGCTTCGGTTTCTTATATGACCGTGCAACAATTACGCAAATAATACTATGAACCCAAATAACGAAAATACTTTAAAAAGTTGAGCCACGGGCAAATTAGCCATGTTCACCATTGGACTATTGGCTGGTTACGCTATTTATCAGATGGGCTTACTCCAAAAAATTAGCCAAAAAATATTTAAGAAAAAATCTGACGAATAACTTTTTGTGAAATCTAAAAGTTAAAATTTTCCCTTATCACTTTTAATCATATGAACTCTCTTGATCCCAATTTACTCACTCAAACTCTCCATAATTTTTTCACTCATAACGCTCATTTATTACCCAATTACATCCCAGACTCAAGAAAAGTAAGTATTCTGTTATGAGCGGTAAAAGACAAACCCAATACTTTCTTATTAAAAATTGCTAATCAGAAATATTTGAGTTCTTATCGGGTGGATAAAAATGGGACTGCTTATTGGAAATTTAGAGAAGTTGAGCGAGATGAGGAACCGGAGCCACAACTCAATCCGAGCCTTTCTGAAACCACAGTTAAGACTAATCCGGTCCCTACTCCCCCCAATCTCAACCCGCAACCCTTAAATACTAATCCCATTCAGTCGTTTATCCCTGACCCCACTAATTTGGATCCGGTAGCAAAATTTTATCAAAGACAAGCCAAAACCAAGGTTTTACAAGAGAATTTGAATAATCATGACGAATCAAATACCACAATTAACCATTCCGACCACTCTCTCACAGTTAGCCAGTAATTTAAAAACTTTGGCCCCAACCAATAATGAAACGACTCAACTAATCACTTACACGCTAATTGCCACGGCAGTAGTAGGGATATTTATTTATCAATATATAAAGCAGCAGGAGCAAATTAATTAACTATGGGAATAAAAGATTGATTACCCGATTTTAAAGGGGCCTTAAACTCCTTTTATGATGAGAGATTGAAAACTGCTTTTGAAACCAAAAGTGTTGAATATAAAGCCCTATTACAGGAGCATTTGAGTCGTTGACATAATACTCAAAAGATTCTAGTGGCAGTGGGAATATTTTTGCTATTGTTGATTGCTTATTTTTGGAAAGAGTAAAAACTGATATATGGTTAAAAAAAAAATCCTGAACGAAGTTGATATTCGGCAACTAATTTCTACTCGCGACTTTCTTCATGAGGCTCTTCATGAAGCCGAAAGTAAGTTAGAAATTGCTGGCACTATTCAGGCTTTTGAAGTCTGCTACGAATTAGCCTGAAAAACATTACAAAAGGTTCTCAACTTACGCGGAATTGATGTTTTTAGTCCGCGAGAAACTTTTCGGTTAGCAGCTCGGGAAGGATTAATTTCTAATCTCAAAGGCTGATTTGACTACGTGAAAAAAAGAAATATTACGGTTCATGCTTACGAAGATGAAATAATGGACAAAGTTTATCCGGTTTTACCCAAATTTCTGAAAGACCTTAACTTGCTAATTAAAAATTTAGAAAAATTACCATAAACTAGTTATTTAATTTTCATAAAATCCTAATCATGACTGAATTGTTAGTGAGTAATCAAGATAAAAAAATATTGACTCGCATATTAAGCAAATATCCCTACCAATTTTATGCTTACGGTTCGCGAGTAAAAGGCACTGCTCGCCAGTATTCCGATTTAGATCTTTGTTTTCAGGAAGAAATTCCCAGTTATATATTAGTTGAAATTGAAGAAGAATTAGAAGAATCTGATTTACCTTTTACTGTGGAATTAGTCAATTGAAATCACATGCGACCTGCTTTTCAAAAAATTATTCAAAAAGATTTAGTGCTTATCTCTTATGACCCTCACCCAACCAGAACTACTCCAAGAATTACAAAAACACTTAACGGCCGACGCCAATAGTAAAACCAAACCCAAACCCAAACCCAAACCCAAACCCAAACCCAATCAATCCCCTTCTCTTTTACTACCCCTTTAATCAAAAAAAGCACGCTGCTTACTATTGGTATCACAGTCGGTCTGGTTCTCTTAATTATGGCCTGCACCACCATCACCGTGTCCGGTAGCCTAGAAGCAGAACAATCTAATAACTAACATGAAAAACCTCAAATATCTCGCCCTCGGAATCCTAGTAGGCTACTTACTCCCTTATATTTACACCCTACCCCAGAACTCACACCCAAGCACTCTTAATGAAGAAAATTTTTAAAACTATGTTCAATAAAATCCAAGAATCCAAATATACTTATTTAGCGGTAGGCATAATTGCTGGTTTAGCCCTGGCTTACATCTACGCTAATTATTTAAAAAATGCCTAAACTAAAACGCCAGCACAAAGAATGTCATGGTTGTGGTGATACTTTTCACACTTACAAGAATTTTGACTACTGTGCAAATTGTGCGGTCAATAATAGCCGCTATATCGCTCGAAATAGCCCCTGTAGTGAGTGTGATGGATCAGGCTGAATCAAATTCCCTGGTCAGCCTAAACGCCCTTGCAAATTGTGCTATTTAACTAAAACTATGCCTAAAAAATCTACTAAATTAACAAAAGAAGAAAAATATTGAGATGAAATTGACTTATTGGCCCAAGAAAAAATTTATCAACTTTTAACTGCTAATCTTCCCCTTCCCCACTTAAATCTAATCACCGAACCTTGACGCTACGAAGACAAGCAGCAAAAATTAACTGGATTATTCTTACATAAAGATGTCGATTACCGCACTTTATTAGCCGATATGTCTAATCAATATGGTGAGGAAAATTTACCCGACCAAGAATATTTGGTTGAAGAAATTGCCCTCGAATATTGTCGAATGGTCGTCAAATCTTTGATTGAAAGCGTAAGTGATTATTCCTGCTATGACCCTTCCTATTTTACTAATTTAATTGAATAAAAATTATGCCTAAAATAAATAATTTACCTGTGGCTATTAAAGCCAAAAAGACAAAAACTAAAAAGAGTAAACCATCACCAGTAGACTATTACAAATGCCTCTTAACTGCGGCTCAGCAGGATTGAAGAGATGAAACCGGAAAAAAGAAAAAAATATCTGCTTGTTGCAAAGAATGTAAAACTAAGGCTCCCGCGTTAAGAGAACAACGCACTAAGGAAGTGCAGAAATTGATTGTCGCTTATCAGCAAGTAGGAGAATGTTTGACTAAATTATTGAAGCCGTTAAAAGATTAATGATTACTTGTTGTGAAATAGCAATTACTTTGGCTTTTACTAATTTACTCTCCTTAGCCATTTTTGCGGGCTATACCATTCACCTCAAAGACCGCACTTTGAAATTGGAGCAGAAAAATGGGAAGGAGCAAAAGCAGATTGACGATTTGAAACGAGAAGTAGAACAGTTAAAAAATAAAAATGAATAAATGCCTACTCTGTCAGAAAAGAAGGCCATTTTTGGATTCTAATCTTTGCTTAATGTGCCAATTAACCTCCTGACCCCGCTAATTATGACCAACACGCAAATAATAATCCTGATTGCCGTTTTAGTAATTATTTACTGATATTGACAACAAAACCAACCTACTTTTACATCCCAATCTGATAATGATAATAAAGTGCTTTTTGATGCTGGGAGTAATTTGGATGAGTCAGATTCAGAGTTGAATAATTTTAACCCGTCTTCATCAAAAGTCTCCTGTCCAAGTCCACAAATTGAACCAACTGCTACTCCTGATAAGTTAGGTAATACCATCCCCACCCCAGAAATTCCTATTCTCTCGCGTAAACAAAAACGACAAGCCAAAAAACGATTCAAGTATGACTAAGGAACAATTGCGACAGGAGATAAAAGAGAAAGTTAAGCCAGGAGTAAAACCCAGTCAACTCAAAAGAAGTAAAAGTGCCGATAATATTACTTCCCCGACAAACAAACTGGAAACCCGAGTAAAGGAATTAGAAAGTAATTTATCACTTCTCCAAAAGGAAAATCAAGAGTTAAAAAAGGCCCAAGCAGAACCAGAAATTTTTTACGAAGCCTCCGAAGATAATCCTGCTGAACTCAAAGCCAGAATTAGTGAATTAGAAGACCAAATTTTAGAGTTGCGAATTAGCAAACTCAAAGATTTTAGCGAATATCAGGAGGCAAAGAAAAAAGTAAGTGCGGAATTAGAAAGCAATATTGGTTATGGAGTAAAGGAAATTGAAAGATTGGAAACCAAATTACGCACGATTAATAAAAAACGCTTAGAACTCCAAGAACAATTAGGACAGAGCCAGAGTGAAAAGGCCAGGTTAGAAATAAAGTTGCTAAATGCTGAGAATAAGGACCGAGAACCAATTGCTCCTACTTCTAATTGGTGAATTGAGTATGAACCAATTATTTTGCTCCTGATGGTTTATGCTTTAGCAGTTTGATTAACTAATAAAAATAAGTCGCATTATGAATAATCTTTTGTTTATTACCCTAATAATTATTCTCCTTTACTACTTTTTTTATTACTTGCCTAGACAGAAAAAAAACAGTCTGTCGTCTCCTCCTTTAACACATTCCCAAGGGACGCAAACTGACTTATCTGATAAGCAAATTACTAATCTTATCCAGCAGTGAAATCAAGTAGCAGAATGAGCCAAGGAGGAAGGGATTGATATAAATAAGAAGTGGAATTTAGGGTTGTTGAAAAGTAAATTAACCAAGCAAATAAAAGATTTGCAAGCCCAATTATCCCGCGAACCCAATTTAGAGAAAGATTTGGATGAATTATTGAAAAATATCCAAGATTTGAATAAAGATTTAGACCATGACAATTAAAGAGAAATTAACCCAAGCAACGCAAGAATTTACTACTCTAAAACAGAAAATTAATGCTAAATTACAAGCCAAAGACCAAACCATTCAGGAAACTAATACTAAACTCCAAGAAAGCAACCGCAACTTAGAATTGCAGATGAAAGAAAATAATGAGAATGAAAAAGTTCTGGAAAAGTTGATAAAAGAATTTCAAGAATTAGGGGAACAATTAGGATAATATGTTGAGGGAGGAAGTTCTGAGAGAATGGGGGGAGTTAAAAAAAAAGATAACTAACTCCCAAAAAAACCAAGTATTTAGACCTTTTACCAAACCAATTGAGGCTTCGGAAGAGATAAAAAACCAGGTGCGAATGATGGAGGGTCCTGATATCCAATTTCGTTTAGGTCAATTATTAAGGAATTTGGGACATACTAGTTTGAAACCCATTGTAGATTGAGAAGAATTAGAGTGAGCTATAGAAAGGTTTAAAGCCCGAAGAGGAGAATGTCATGTTTGTTTTTGTGAGAATTGTGCTCATTGTCGGGAAGGGCCACGTATTAGTTATGTTTAGTGTGGTTTTTTTATTGATGAGAAAGAAATAGAATTTGAAATATGACAAAGTATACAGCCGAACAATTAGAAAGTAGATTTAAAAAAGTAGGTAAAATACGCAAAATGAATAAGAAATTTGCTAATGATGCTACTTATTGAGAAGGAGGCCATTGTAATTGAGGCGCTAACCACAATTTACATGAAGACTGCCAAACGCTCGCTAACGCTTTTAACAAAATCGACACTTGGGAAATATTAAAAAAGCACTATTAGACACTACCAGCAAAGGAGAATTTGACGCCAAAAAAGAAAACTTCCTAAGACAAGTTGAAGAGGCTGAATCTGGCTTAAAAATAGAAACTGGTCCGGCTAGTTCCATGTTCGGAATTTGTATCATTTGAGCTGATGAAGCTTCAAATAAGCATGTTGAGAGAATAATTAATGAAGTTAAAAAAGAGTTGGACAAAATAAAGACTTCGTTAGGAAAAGAAACTTATCAGTGGGTTGAAGAAATAAAGCAAATAGACTTGGAAATAGGAAAGATAGAAACTGAAATTACCAAATTAAGAAAAGAAGCCTTGAATGAAAAAGATCCGATAAG
>CAJVPZ010002497.1:0-12334 GCA_910592135.1 Racocetra fulgida | reverse complement strand
ACTTTGGGACATTGGGACGTTGGGACGTTGGGACACAGCAAAAAAAGCTTGGGACAGTCAAAATGTACAACACTGGTTATAAGAACCTTAGGCTTAAAAAATGGCAAATGGTTCTGCAGAAGACTATTTATTCAAATCATTATCAACATCTTTAGACTCCTATGATTTGGATGCATGCTATAACAAATACTTATTATATCATAAACTTCCTCTTTTTTTAAGAACCTCAAACCTTACAATCCTTCTACTCTCATCTTAGTATCCATACACTATATCTTAAAAAATTTGCTGCCATCTCACTATTCAAAGACAGGACAGAAGCATATATTTATCTACTTAATAAGACTAAATTATTGCTAAATCACATCTTACCACTAAAATTTGATACATACAACATACCTCTTAAATTATACACAAACACACCATTAATTCTATTGCCTGCAACTTTAAATGAAGAATCAGAATTTTTACCTGCAGATCTACTTTCATTATTGCAAAATATTACTAATAATATCTCAAACTCATCTATACTACTCTCAACATTTACAAACTATACTGCTATCTATAATTCTCCTTATCAAAATTATACCCAAATTAGAGATTTACATCTCAATATTGCAACATATAATATTCGTAGTTTTAACACAATTACTAAAAGAAAAGCCTGGCAAAATTACTGTTTTAACTATAATATTAGCATTGCCTGTATTACTGAAACCAAAATAGCAGAAAAATCTAATCTTTCTTTTTATAACAACAATCTTTTTACATACTTCTGACCTAATTCTGACAGCTTAGCAGAAGGTGCTGCTATTATGATACACAACTTTCTTCAACCACATATCTATAATTGTTTCACCCACCCTGGTGGTGCTGTGGCTATTAACTTATTTTTCAAAAGCAATATTAAACTTTATATTATCTCAGTTTATCTTTCCTCCACAAACATATTAAAAAGAAATGCTACTCAAAATACTGTAATTAACTGGATCCAACTTGCTTGCCAATATAATCTCCATCCTATCATTCTTGGAGACTTCAATACATATGATTATAATCACAGCTTCTCAGCTAAATACAGACTTATCAACTTTTTACATCATTCCAATATATATAATATTGGTGTATACTTTAACAATACTCACTACACTTGGTCTAATAATACTTATTCTAGCCAAATTAACTATATTTGGACTAACCAATTCAACATCCAATTTTTTTTGTTATACAAATTAGATACTAGTAATACCTGCACTCGCAGTGACTATCTTGTACTCAGTTCTTCTTGGACATTTCCTAATGCCTTTAGCAAACCTCCTCATTTGCATACTGGTATCAGCCACCGTATATTCAACTACAATATTATGATCTCAGAAAACTGGTCTGAATTTTCAGATCTTCTTATAACTAAACTCAATTAATATCAAAACACCTCTGTCACTTCAAACCTCTGAAAGTATTGATACTATATGGCATAAGATAGAATATTATTTTATATTTTCTGCTATATCAATTATTCCAAATAAAACTATTCATAAACATAGCTACAACCACAAATATATACTCTACAATATACAACTATATCTGTCACTTAGAAAACTAGGCTATTTAATTAAAAATCTTAAAAATATTAACATAACTCCAAACATTTCTATTATTAACTCACAAATTCAAGATATTAATTCACGATCCCAATACAATCTCCAGTCTCTCTTAAGCTCAAACTCTGTTCAAGTTTCAGAATAGATCAAACATGCCCAAAACATATAGCATCAACTATATCAGACACAATATACTGAAAACTCTCTTTTACTTTGCTAACAAATTCAACAAGCTTTTGAAAAAAGATATGAAACTCTCATTAGCAAATCTACACAAGCTATCAATAGTATTCTTAATCGCTATTAAACACCTATACACTTTTCAAATATCAAATTACTAAACCAACTAGTTACTGAGCCTACTCTCATTAAACAACATATTCAAACTCATTTCTACAACTGGACTGCTTATAAATCTATCAATTAAATCCTCTTTGATAGTTTTTGGCAACAAGAATATCTACCACAAACTCATATCAATCTTAATTAATATAGTTTTCTTATCTTGCTAATTACAATAGAAGAGATAACTTCAACTATTTTCAAGCTTCCAAATGGTAAAGCCTGCGGACCTACTGGTATCAGCTATGAAATAATCAAATATGCTGGCTTTACATATTTTCAAGCACTTATCATTCTCTTTAATCTTTGCTTTATTCAAAGCCAAATTCCAAAATAATGAAAAAATAGCAGAATTTATCCTATCCCTAAGCATAATACTTTTAATGGCAACCTTGATCTTACTTAACCAATTAGCCTTGTTGAACATATTAGAAAATCTATACTAAAATTATTACTAACAGACTTAATTTAATATTTCAACAATATTCTATTCTATCACCCTTTAACTATGTTGCTTTACTTGGCAACTTCACTACTATTTCTATACATATTCTACAAAATCTTATTGAGGATGCTACCTGTAATCACAAGGATATATGGCTTCTGTTTCAAGATATAAGCAAGGTCTATGATTCTGTTAATCTTTCTTTACTTCAACACTCTCTTGTTTGACTTGCTTTACCAACCACTATCATCAAAACTATCACTAATATTTTTTCAAATCACCATAATCAAGTTATAACTAATCTTAGGCTAACTCCTCCATATTCTGTTCAAAGTAGTATTGACCAAGGTGAAACTATTACTCCACTTCTATAGAGAATATATTATAATCTACTTATAATATATATTCATTCACATTTTTCTGATACATTATACAAATATCCTGGATTACTAGTCTTAAAAACAAATCTTTTAAACAACTTAATGCCAAATGCTCAGTATTAGCTTATATGGATGATACTCTTTGGCTTGCCTCTTCTCAACATGAACTTTCTCAGATTCTTTCTGTTGCTCAATCATTTTATAATATGGCCAATATACAAGTCAATTCCTCTAAATCTATTCTCTGTACTAATAACTCTCCTTTTTACTACAACCCTATTATTTATAACTCACATTTACTACCTTTACATTCACTTCATACACCTTTGAAGTTTCTTGGATGTTGGTTTACTCTAAACAACAAGTTTACAAAACAAACACAACTCATTATTGAAGAATTACTATATCTTATTCAAATTACAGATATTAAATGTATTACTGATATCCATGTTCAGTATATTGTTAATATAGTAATTATATCTACAATTGAATATTGACTCCATAATCTTGTATTTAGCCAATATACTGATAAAAAAATACTTTCTCACCATATTAAGCTTGTTAAACACAAAGCTAAACTAAATCAAACTATTCCTACAAGTATTCTTTTATATCCACAATTTTATAATATCTATAATATTTGGGATATTCAATATCATATTACTAACTATATTAAGCAAATTAATAATCCAGACCTTCTGGGCATCACTTCTCAAATCTATCTTCAACAACTCCAAAATAATCTTTGGTTATCTAAAAATATTTTGATACATCTCAATCCTATTATTGATGGTCCTAACAAATATATAACTAATTTTAAAATTATTATGCTATTTAAACACCTCAACATATCAATTACCTACAATCCAATTTATGATATTCCATTTACTCCAAATAAAGGTACTATATCTTTGAAATCGATATTCTCATCAAATTCCAATTATAATTCTTTCAAAAAACAACTTTGAAAATATCATATTCTCTATTTAGACCAACTTACCACATATAACAACTCATATCTTCTTAGTTGAGAACACATTGCATCCAGACTTTACAAAATCTCTAGAAGAAGAAAATCTTTATGGTTTACAACTCTTGAGGATCTTGTAACCAATCACAAACTTTACAGAATACTTGATAACTACTATGATTTTCCAGACATTAACTATTACTGTTTATTTACTGGCCACTTCTTTTTAAAACTTAAGCCATGACTTATAGCTACTATTAATGATCAAATAATAGTAGGTAAAGCAAGAAGACAGACCACTCCAACTAGTCATATTCTTATAACACACTGGCAATGCTCTTTCCAATCACAATTTACTAAATTATATCCAACCCCTTCTATTGACTTTAACTTATGTTCTGGCTATTCTTTTAACTCTAACCTTATTGCTAATAAATATACACTATTTATTTTAATTAATTTAGTATCTAAATTTTTCTATATTTACAACACCCAAGCCAAAACTATTAAACCTTACACAAATTTTTTAGATTTAATATACTCTATCGCTATTTGTCATCCTCTTCATATTCCACCTATTCCTAATATTTCTTATAATATTGCTTCAATCCTATTTATATTCGAACCTAGATCTCTTACCAATACTCTTCAGACTATTGCCTACTCAAATACTCAACTCTTTGAAATTATGTTCTATACAGATAGGTCAGTTCATGATCTTGGCTCACCAAACTGCTCTATGGGTATTGGATGGATACAAATTCATCAAAACAATATACTATACAGATTCCAAGTACAAATTAAATACTGACCATATTTTTTTAAAGCAGAACTTGTTGCTATTCTATTAGCTATTATTATAGCACCTAGATCTTGTACGATTTACATCTTTACTGATTCATAATCTGTTATCTCTAAATATAACAGTCTTAAGAAATCATCATCTACTCTGTCATTTACAAACTCACCATATGCTATGCTTTGATGCACTCTTATTAATTTTATCAAATCATATAAACTACAAATCATCTTTTATAAAATTACTGCACATCAAGAAGACCGGTTTAACAATCTTGCTAATCAACTAGCCTGCTGTTACCTTACTTCAGATTTCCTCCTCTTTAAGCCATATAATATTATAATCTTAACTATACTCTCCAATTTGATGAGTATCCTCTTGAGCTACCAGTTCGATGTACTATCTGTACTATCTGTTATGCATATATTTATGCTCTGTGATCATCTTAATATAGATTTCAATAGTGGGTACAAATTGCTACTCATATCAACTGGCTTGCTACATGGCTTTATATAAACAATAACCAAAAAATTTTGAATTTTTCATACAGCTTCTAATCTTCTACTCTCAAATCATTTTGAGTTAAAATTCTTCTCAATGAGTTGTCTACATCTCATATATTATACAAACGTAATCACTATCCTTTACCAAATTGTCATCACTGCAATCAGACAAGTATACCACTACAATAGGTTACTTGCCTAACACTAATATTATTCCAAAACCTTATTGACAATTTTTTACAACAGATTATCAACTCTATATCATTAGATATTACACAAGAATCAATCACTATACTCTATAACTAAATTAAAATTTTGGATAGTATGGTGTTTTGTCACAATCATCATATCTCATCTATTAAATCAACTTTATCTGGTCTTGTTTCTCTTGATATAATAAATTTACTTAAAAATACTACATTATCTGCTAAATTAGCTTCTACTATTACTATTAAATTTCTTTTACATCTTAATTCACAAATTTAGCATAATATCTGAATACTTTATTGTACTGCCCGTTCTTTGGTCCAGCCTCTTAGTAATCCTCTATCTTCCTTACCTTCTTCTTTACTCTCTCAACCCTCTTAACTTTCGCAACCTCTAGCTGCTACTCTTGCTTGCGCTAAAATAGAACTTTGGTATTCTCTATAGATTAAATATTAAACAAACTTAAACTACATAATTACTAATCTACAAATCTAGGTAAGCCATAGCCACCCTAGTTGGTTTAGGCCGCAGATAAATTAGTCTAAGTTTCTTTTCTTGCTATCTTAGTATATGAAGTTTAAATATATTTTTTTTTTTGTATAAGAATTATATTTCTTTTCTTTGTAAGAGAGCTGTATATTCTTTATTTTGTAAGAGAGTTAAATTAAATTTTAATAAAGACAGAGACATGGTCTCACCATTAATATTCAAAAAAAAAACAAACATTCTAGCCAAAATATCAATGCAGCAGTCAATATCATTTCAATCACTACAGCCAATAGTAGACCCACTATCGAGTATAATATCTCAAGATTTAGTAGACCAGATAATTTTCTTGTTATAAGAAGTTGTAACAATGATAAAAAGCAATAATAATAGTCACCCTGTAGTATATAGAAAAAGAGTTGGCTGTAGATTAATTTGTTATTTATAGTAATAACCAGACTATTTTGCAAGATACTGCTCAAATGTAATTTGCTGTAGTAATGATAGTAAAAATATCTCAACTTTGGATAATTGAGACAATATTAGAAGTGGTGTTAATTTTCAAGCTAATAATAGATCACAGGCTCAGGCTGTATTAGTTTAAATAGAGAATGAAGACAATTTCAACAGAATCAAAGTTCTATTCCTAACTGAAATTAACAATAAAAGATTAGAAAAAAATGTTTATAAGATAAATGATATTGAATATTATTGTAATGATAAAGGATGATTATGAGATATTTGAAGAAAGTATTAAATGCATCAAATGCAGTGATGAAGAATTAGAAGGAGAGTTAAAAAGTAAGTTACAACAAATTGAAAAGAATACAAGTGAAAGTATCGAAAATAACAATCAAAACAGTGTATTTGATATAGATATAAAGAGTAAAATAGTAAAAGATAATAATAAAAGCAAGAAAATGAATAAAGAAGTTAATAAAATAATGATAATATAATTTGAACAAATAACGAAGAAAAAGACTTATCTTTGTTAAGTAACAAGCCAGTTCCAAAGATCAAATTTACAAATAAAATATTTAATGATAAATTGCAGATAATAGGTCTACATTGTTTTATATAAATGTGTATGAAGGACTACTTGCTGATTTAAATAGATTAGTAAAATTGAGACAGAATAATACCAAGAGATATGAATTATATTTGAGTCACTTTGGTAATAGCAATTTGAAAGAACTATATGGTGTTAGATAATGCTATAAAAATAGCAAAATCATGAATGTAATAAAAACAGAATTTTTATATAAGATTCAAATGCTAAGAAAGATTGAAATCATTTTGTCTGTGCAATAAAAAAACAATATAAGAATGATTGGACCATATGCATTCTAAGTAATTGTAAAATATCGGTTAATAGGATAATAATTGTGAAGAGAAAGTAAGTAATACTTTACCCAAAGACTTTTAAACAAAGAAACTCTAAATTGTGAATGGTTGAAAAAAGTTAGAGAATTTTGGACTAGTATATACAAAGAAAAAGAAATAAAACCTACTGAAGGAACATTTGAGGCAATTACTGAAGATAATAAAACTAATGAACAATTAGATCTAGAAGAGCATTGTAATCAAAGTAGGAAAGGTTTTGGCAAAACAAATGCTAGGGATCTTCTGGTCAACAAGTTCAAAAATTCAAACTACTGTTAGCATTATAGAAGACATCAAAGAGTGATAATATACTTGGTTCTACACAAGTAGGTGTGTTGTCAATAAAGTACCAAGAGTGTAAAACCAAAGAGCAGACTACTTTAGACAGTTTTTGTAGAGGTCAAGTTTTCTTGTTAGCAGACTCCTCTATTATATTTGGCATCCAAACTAGAAGGATATTTTGAAAATACAGAATGACTAGATTGATATTAAGCATATTAAAAAAACTGAAGATAGTCCCTATATAACTGTAAAACTTACAAGAAAGAGCCCATAAAGTTCCATTGGCCTACTACTGTTTTCGTCAAAAAGTAGATGTCTCAGCTTACTCTCTCCAAAAGATCGATATGTAATTTTTTAAAACAGTTGGTATTGTTTATTTCTTAAGTTGGGTTGATTGTTTCCAAAATATGTTGTTTACTTTTAGTAAACACAAAATTGATAGATATCCAAATTAAGCAACTGATCATATCCAAAAGACAACACAATTAGGCAATATGCCTTGACCAAAAGAAACTATTTAAACAATACTTCAAGATGAATAGTGCTTTTAACTACTCTGTCTAGTTTAGTTTATTTTTAGTATAGACTAGATATATTATTAGGATAGAGTTAAATACAGAGCTTCTTTATCTTGTAATATGTAATTTTTATTAGCCTGACACAGGCTTATAATTGTGATTATCAGATTTTTTTTATTCTCATTTTCTCACTTTCTCTCTTTTTTAGTATAGTGTTAGTATTAGTATTTTTTTCTTTTTTCGCTTCTCTATAAGAAGATATTATCAGATTGGCGATATTATATTGTAGGGTGGTGGTTTGATATAGCTTTCTAGAATAGGTAGTCTTCAGATTTTTTTGTTGATTTACTGTAATATGTCTCTTGTAGATTTATTTGCCTAGTAGACATGTTACTTGTAAATGCTCTTAGAAGTAACTACGTGATATTAGATCTAAATATTAAGTATAAAGTATCTTATACAGCCCGTGACAAGACAATCTTAATAAAGAAACACTGCCAAAACTGCCAAAGTTGAAAAAAAAAGAAAAAAACAAATATTAAAATAATGAAAAATGAACAAAAAGTGTTAGTTAGTAACAATAATAATGATAAAAGAATCAAATAGCTTTGAAAATATATTAAAGACAAATCTGAAAAGAAAATGATATTCAGAATTAGTTTGATAAAAATTGCTAGAATAACAATAGCAATATATGATCTTGTCAACTTGGTTTTTGATCCTGGATAAAACCTAAGAATTGAATTAAATTTGATTAGTATAATGAAAAACAAAAAGAAATTTTACTATTACATTTCTAAAACCTGGTTTACCAAGATAATTAACTGATATGCTTCAATTTTCTTAGACTAGACAAGGTTCTTATTCAATTTTGGAGGAGAAATTTAAAGAAGGAAACTCGAATTGGATGAAGAAAGAACAATAAATAAAAAAAAAATAATAAAAAAAAATTAGTAATGCTATTTATGTTAGTTTAAATAATGTTTAACAAAGCAAAAAGAAATTACTAAGTTACAATTGGAGCTTTCAATGTGAATAATTAGCAAAGCAAATGAATATAGTAAATTTTTACAACTATATTAAGTAGATGTGGAGAATAGAGCATCTATATAGCATCTAAATGGCATTTATAGAGTTCAAATCTGTATAAAACTGCAAATGTAGAACTTTGAATATAAGAAATTTTAGATAAGATTTATATCTATACAACACTTGTATACTTAAAAAATTAAATAGCTATATAATGAATTGCGATAAACTAGAAAACAAGACTTTAATCTCAAAATTGTAAAAATAGAGCTAAAATGTTAATTCAAGCAAATATTAAAAGATATGTCAAAAAAGCATTGTAAAAAGACAGTTTGACAATTACGAACAAATAAGAAGCATGTGACATAATAGATTAGAATTTGAGTAGAGCTCATTCTTCAACAACAAAGTTTCAAAATTAAACTTTTACTTATATAATATATATACTTTGTAATATAACCATTATACTTTATATACTTTTGTATATATATTTTAATAGTTTATACGAAGTATAAAGTATATCTTAATTAGTCTTTTAATAGTATATAGCTTATTTAGAGGCTATTTATAAATATATAGAACATTATGTATTTTAGTTCTTTAGTCTTTTAGTTAGTTAGTTTAAGTCTTTGTAAGTCTTTGGTATTTGAGTTAGATTTTAGTGCATTTGGAACATACTAGGTTGGTTAGTTTGTGAAGATTATTTGCTATTGTTAATGTCTGCAACACAAAAAAAAAATTAGCTTAGTATTTTGGATATCTGAAAAGAGGTAATAGATATTTACTTTGTCTCTTTAATGTTGATATTCTGAGTTAAATCAATAATAATATAACAAAGTTTCTCCTACTAGACATCACAATACTTATATGTTTGTATATATACATAAGCTAGCCAATCAGAATGCTTTTAATGTGAATACATTATAGAGATTTAATAGTATAGATTAGTATTTTGAATCCTAAAATAGTAACTAATAGTGGCTTGAAGGCTTAGATGTATAAAAATCAAATGCATTATATAAATATTAAAATCTTTATATAAACGCAATTAACTAATGCTTGTGCTCTAAAAACATATCACGTTTACATAAATTTTAGTAAAATATGCTAAAATTTCTTTGTATATACTTAGATTTTAGCATAAACCTTTAGATTATAGTATAAATATTCTAAACCTTCAAAGTATATATAAGTATATTGAATTTAATAAAGATCAAAGAGTTCTTATCTACTATCAATTACTAATAAAAAAAAAATATCTACTTAACTCTTGTGAAATATTTTCTGAATTTGATTTATAACTTTAATAAACCTCTTGAGACTAAATTTAACAAACTGAATTGATTTATAATTTCGATTTGACTTATTAAGACTCAGATTCTAAAACAATTAAGAAATTAGATATTGCTATTTACATTAATAACTTGTAGAAATTGTGGTAGAAAACAACACTTATGACTGGTTATTTAACTCTAGTAATCTATCACAGTTCTTAAAATTACAATTTAATTATTATCCTTAACAGCATCATCTGTAGTTGCATTACTCCCTTATTATCTTCATTAATATTAAAGACTTTTATAGAATTTTATTGTTTAGTTAAACCTTTAATAATTATTTTTAAGATCTACTTCACTTCTCAAATTATCTTTATCTTTCTGTACACCATTGGAGTTAAATTGACCTTTATTTAGATAATAGTTACATTAAATAAAATGAATTATATTTAAAACAAATTATTAAACATTGCATTGCACAGACTAAAATCATTATAATTTTTTATATTTTAAATATTTATTTAAGCTATTTAGTGAAATTTTGGTTTATAAAGTCAGAAGTATATTCTATGATATATGAAATATTACTTTAGTATGTACTTTTGCAAATTCTGATTCATTAATATCATCTAGTTGCAGATACTTAAAAAAAAGTAATTCTATATTTTATCCACTTTTTAATAATTAAGTATATTATTATTTTTTTTTTGAAATTGCTATATACATAATAAGATTAGTTACAGATTTGTATCAAAATGATATTAAATTTTAACTATCTATTGTATTTTGTATAACTATCTAAATATAGCAAAACATCTCTGAATTTTTATTTATAAACTAATTTAAGTCTAACTACCATTAGTTTTAGAAGAAAAAGAGGAGGCCTGAGTTTAAAAGTATTTTATTTTGTATATAGCTTAAAAGTAGTTATTATTTAATTTAATTTGTATTATATTATATAGTAAAATAATCACATATATTATAAACTTATATTATATATTACTACTTTTTAAAATTAATAATTATATTAAAGTTTTAACTTATGATTAGTAATATAGATTACTAATTATAAATAAAAGTTAAATATTAAAACTCAACATCATATAATGAGACAATTAATTAGGAATTTTAATTTTCAAAATTTTAGTATAAATATAGAAGTAGTAATATATGCTATAGTAGTAAATTATGAAGCTCAAATATTTATTTTAATATCTGTTTGCTTTGTCTAATTTTAGTAATTTAATTAAATATAATAAAATAATATTGCTACAGTATATATCAATTAGTAATGACTTTGAAACAATTTGATAAATAATTTCAAATCATCACTACTTTACAACTAAAATACTATAAAAATATAAAATATATTGAAACCACTTGAAAAAAATAAATATATTTAGTTTGAGAATCAAAATCTTACTGCTATCATTTATAACTAACAATACTTATTTACACCACAATAAGCTTTATTTAAATTAATCAATATCTACACTAACTATCATAACTATTGTTTCACCATATTTAAAATTTTTAAAGTGCAATATTTCATGTTCTATAACCTATATTATTAATAAACTTCAATAGTATAAAGCTTGAAACTTTCTTTATTAAATGTTAAATTTTGCAAAATAATATTTATTATTTTTAAAAAAAATATAAATTTTTACAAACTTTGTAGAACAATAATTTTGTCACAAAACCAAAAAATTAGTTATACAAATTTTTTTAAAATTATTAACTAAAAATTATTTTTATTTTAAAATTTACTATTCATATACTCTCCTTTAACTTTGAGAAAATCTTTAATTCATTGTAGCATTTTACTAATTAGCTTTAAAACATATCATCATTAATCTCATTTTACATCTTTTAAATCTTATTCTACAAATCTGTTTTAATAGTAATATTAGCAGCAAATTGTCACAAATAATAATCAACTTCATACTATAAATTTTTTATAGAATTTAGATCAGAAGAGTAGAACAGCCAATTCAAACTACAATCCTATTTTATCTAACTAGTTTCGTGGCCAATTACGGTTATACGGGGTCTTCGTTACTTCGGGCTTCCAATTCAACCCGCTTGGCTTTCCACACAGGCTGGTGTATC
>CAJVPZ010002496.1:0-12334 GCA_910592135.1 Racocetra fulgida | reverse complement strand
TGATATTGATAAAAGTCAAAACTTGGTTCAGCTTTTTTGTTAGTTAAAATTCTAATACATAAACTAAAAAAGCTGTCAAAAGTTTTGAAGATAGAATTGAGTTTCGTGCTTTTCATTTATTGCAATTAACTTAATAAGTATTATTTTTATCTATTTCGAAAATTTAAAATATTCAGGAAATATGAACGGCTGTTCAAATGATTCAATTAATAAATATCTTGTCACTAAACTAAAATGAGAAGTGAATTTCTTAAATATTTCAATTGATAAATAATTAATATATCCTCAATTATAACAGTATAAATAAAAAAATAAATGCCTAAAATATTTTAATCAATAAATAATCACACTTGCATATATCTAATAACTATAAATTTTAATATTGTGTTCTTCTATTGATCGATATGAATAACAAAATAGAAAAAAAGAACTTATTTTTTATAATTATATTACAAATAAAGAAAAAGATATATAAGACTCATAGTGTTCAATTTGGTTAATGCTTCCAAAAACCGAATAGAGTATATTAATTACCTGAAATGGTCTTGATAAGATGTATAATATATGTTGAGAATTTGAATAAAGAAATTAATTCAAAATCACACAGCTAAATAAAGATACATTAGTGCGATGGGTTATGTTTTGCGCCACCTATTTTATTTAGTATTTTTAATCATAAGTTATCATAAAAATTCTATTACAGAATTATCTTGATTTTTACCATAAGTTACTGAAAGTAGAGTTAGTATTCATTGACTTTTATCGTGAATTATTATAAAAAAAATTTATTATGTAACCTACTCGCTATTTCGATAGCCATGAGTTTTGTTTGTTATTGAAATTATTGCGGTTTCTATCATGAGTTACTGTAAAAAATTATGTTAGAAAACTTATTCGCAATTCAATAACTGGAATATACAGTTAGAGTCAGTTTGCATTAAAATTATCATAAATTATTGTAAAAAATTTTGTTGCAAAACTTACTTTCTATTCCAATGATATGCAGTATGTAGGTTGAGATGGTTTGTATTAGAATAAATTATTGTAATTTCTATCGTAAATTATTGTAAAAAATTCTGATATAGAGCTTATTTGCTATTCCGGTAACAAGTTAGTTTGTATTGAAATTATCATGTGAATTATTATAAAAATTTTGTTATAAACTTACTTAACAAATAATGTTGTTAAGGTTGAGTTAGTTTTATTAAAATTATTATGATTTCTATCGCAAATTATTGTACAAAACTTGCTTGCTATTCTGATAACCACAATATGTGGTTAAGATTGAGTTAATTTTCATTAGCAATATTATGATTTCTATCATAAGTTACTGTAAAAATTCAGATACAAACTTACTATTCTGGTGATATACAGTATGATTCACTAATGCATGTTATTACATCCCAAATAACCTAATATCATGTAGAAATAGCCAGGGTGGCTCTCCCAAAACACTGTCACATGAACACCACAGCCGCAGCTATATCGTAAATTGCTTATATATTAATTGGCGAAGATTCATCATGTGCTGTACTTTAGGGCTGCCCTGGCTATTTCTATTATGTGTTGATTATTAATTTATAGATCAATTACACGCAAATGATCAAAATGTCACAAAATTGTCAAATATATCACCCATTGTTTTATTGAATTGTCAATTTGTCACTTTTGTTCTAAAAAGATCGTACTAACCAAAAGAGCACACCTTTTTATGCCCAAATTGTTATATGGGCTATCAAAAATTTAAACGTTTGACTCTCAAGAAAAACTGATATATGAAAATAAAGAAAAATCATATATAAAAAAAAAGGAAAAAAAATCATAAGAAAAAAAAACTGTCAGAATTTTGATCCTAGTCTGCTACATTTTTTATCTAATCCTGACTGCGTATTAACATTTCAATTGTTTCTGAACTAAGATTCGATCGATAGTTGTCAATAACTCTTTCAGCAGTACTAAATATCTATATATAAAATATGAGTTAGCTTATATTTTAAAAATAATAACTAAAAAAATTTAAAAGTCCATTAACTGCTTCAGATGCTACTGAAGTTATTGGAATGGCAAGGATATCCCTTGCCATTAACGATGCGGATGGATATCTTTATGCATTTATATTCCACCAGGCCAAAACGTCGAATGGCTCTGTGCGAGAATGAGAAAAAAGCAGGTCAGCAAGATATTGCTCGAAATCATTTAATTCATTTTCAGCACCAGTTTTCTCAACATCAAGGGGGTGTCGATGTTTTGCATTTCTTCATTCTGGAGAATATCCGAAAAATTCTCTAATACAGCATTATTAGAAAAAACTGCATGTTGCTTATATGTTGAATTATAGATTCTTGTTAATCTAATATATAGATAAAAAAAAAGTAATTAATATACGATAGTACTACAAGCTAATGAAAATGGTTCTATTTTTATAAAACCAAAGCTTATAGTAATAGTGCACTGACTAAATACACCACTTATCCATAGTTGATATCTATTTACAAAATATTTGAGTGTGAATTAAATTTTTTAATAACAGGTGATTTTTTTCAAAATTTTAGATTATCTACCATAAGCGCATATTTTCCTTATAACATACCAAAACTACTCAAGTAATTATGTACCGTGAGTATTATTTATTTCCTAGTGGCATATATAGGCAAAGCGCCCATAAATGCGCTGCTGGGAGATGATTCGATTATTTCCCGACATGGTGCAATAAATGTGTTATTATTCAAATGATGATATGACAACGACTCATGTTATTAAACATTCTATCATTCCATTGCATCTTTATAATATCGAAAAATAACAAGTAAAAAGCTTGGAGAGATAACTAATAAGTCTGGAAAATAACTAATAAAAAAAAAGAAACAATTCTATAATAAAAATTATGATAAAAACACGTAAATTCTCATTAATTCAAGTTTTTATTTTAATCAGCGCACTACTATAAATTCTGAAACATTACTTGAATTATCCCCTAACTCATTCACATATAATGAAAGTTTATATCATATGGATAAGTATACATTATTTGACAAAAATATAATGGTGTTATCCGATAATTTATGACCATGATTAGTAGGGAGTTGTCAGCTGAGTTTGAATTTGAGTAAACATAAATATGAGAGCTGCACAAGAAAAACCTGTAAGTAAAATTTAATTCATTAAAATATTGGATGATTTTGACCAATCAAATTTCAAGATCAGGCTGATCTTGAAATTTGATTGGTCAAAATCGTACAATTTTTAACGAATTAAATTTTACTTACAGGTTTTTTTTGTGCAGCTCTCATATTTCATAAGACATGAAAAAATAACAGACAGAAATAAATTCATGATCATAAAAGTTTGTCGGATAACAGGGTCTTATTTCAGGTAATTATAAGCAAAAAATTTACCCTATATACAATTACCTTGGATATAACTATTATATCTTACCTCAATTTAATCAAAGCTAATTTATCCTTTGCTTCAGTACACGACAAATTCATATTTTCTTTGTACATTTGGGTCAACAATGCCATCTTATAATGAGGATTCAATATTGATGCAATGCAATACAAATCTCCTATGTTTGCCTAGTATTTATCGAATTTTAATTGCATTGGCTTAATCATTTGACTAAGAAAAGAATCTGAGCTAGTATTATTTCGTTCAAGGTGCCTTCTAATTTTTAACAATTGTGGAAGAAAGTTATTTGCTGTAGAATAGGTGGTTTCTGAGATAGTATTGGTAACTGTATTAAAAGTATAGACTAGTTAGTACCGTATTTACGTAAAATAACGCCCATAGATGTTATTTCATGCAAATACGGTATGGTATACATTTATAGCGAAGCATATAAATAGAAGTTAATATTTAGTATTACTTTCATAAAATGGTTTTAAAAAACCACAAAGACACTCTGCACTTTTTCAATCTTCATCCAGTGGTACTACTGACTCAAAACTAACGTTACGGAATACAAGATAGTCGAATACACTTTTATACAGAATGGTAGACTCCAACATCAAATACATCGAATTCTAGCAGATGGCTACGTCAAGTGCTGGCCGTTGGCTTGAAACTAAATTATCACAACACCCGACAATAGAATCCTTGAAGTTTTGCTGTCGATGCTGTGAACTATGAATCCACTTCACACAACCTCAGATCTATAATATAAACTATACATAAGTATAGTTAACTTTTTTTAAACCGAACCTAAATATGACATGATCATTATTTAGTCATAGAAGATCATATGAGATTTTTGCTAACAAAATCATCCTTCAGGACATAGTTCTAAAGGATAATTTGTTAAAAAAAAAAAAACCTCATATTATCTGCCAAGATTGCTTTCTTAGATTTGATTGCAAAGTTTAAGTTTGTTTTAAAGATTATATTATCTATTGGAATGCTACTTTCAAATACCACCTTTTTATCTAAGATGTGCTAATATGCTGATATTATCTCTATGTCTATGATAATAATCATTGTGGTCATGGTAGAGGGATACCTGAATTAAAGAAGACAAGTGTTGGAGGTATTTTAGATTTAAAAAAAAAAAAATTGAATTAAATACTTATCGCATCTTGTGATCACGTGCACTACCGATTGAATCACAGGTTAATAACTCCAAGATTACATTGTCTACTATAATCTCTTCTAGCAGACTTTAAATATCACTTAAGTGCTTAGCTTTTTATTCGTGCTATCTATACTATATCGATAGTAATGTCAAAGGTTGAATTGTCTAATTAAGCTAATTTCAAATACCTCCTTTTCATAGATATTATGATCATAAATTTAAAAATTGGGCTTAACTTAGACCTTAATGTCTATTTTCTATAGAAATTTGAATTACTAAAAAGAGAATAACCTTTAATATAATCAGAAAAACTAATGTCTAATTTTAAATTTTGATCAGTATATGTGTGGTTATAGTTTGGTTTAGAATTAACTTATTATGGTAAAATTTTATTAAATATACAGTCAAACCCTAAATACAACTTCTTTAAATGCAAGAGTGTTATAATTGTAATCATAAGTTCTGACCCAAATATATTTTTGTCCCCATAAATGCAATTTTTTTATTATTTTATAAATACTCATTATTAAGAGTTTGGTTTCTACGAAGTTGTATTTAGGAGATTCTGACCATATTAAATATTTATTCTACTTACCGTATCCACAGTATCTTTAACCACTTTTAATCCGTTATTGATGATAAGATTTAGTATATATGCACAACAGTGTTGATGCAACAAACTTCTATTCGCAATAAGCATGCTTTGTTCACTTAGCTTGCGCTTTATATTAGTCATTGCCACGTCATTATTTGTTGCATTATCCATTGTAATTGCCAGAACCTATAAAGTAATAAATGTTATAGAACAATAAGAAAAAGTAGGTTAGAATTTGAGTGCATATCTAGAAAGGGTGTGCACTTAGAGAGGTTTCACCCAGTGTTGGAAATCATACTTTCAGTGTTCACAAGAACATAAATTTTTTTAAAAAATCAAAATTCTTTTATTTTAAGTTCACATAAACATAAATAACTTTTATCTTATTAATAAAATTTTATTTGTGATTATTATTTTTTTTTAACGTGAACACAATAAAAGACACAAATATTGTCTTTTGAATTTCCAACACTGGTTTCACTGTAAAACTTTTTCTGCAACGCAAACTTATTATTACACAGTATACTGGGCCTTTCATAAGTTTTTTATTAGATACTGTAATTTGCATTAGACCTGAGATACCTACCCTAGAAGTAATATTCCAATCTTCAAAACATTTAAGAAACGTATTGTCAATAGTAATTTCAGTGTGTGGCATGAGAACTAATTTAAACGACAAGATTAATTTTTGGATGTTCCAATTCCCATCGATAAAGTGACCTAATAAAGATAAGTATTAATTTTTCAATTAAAATTTACTGTGCGGATACTATACAATTTATAGACTTCTTCTGTGCGGCAAATAAAAAAAAACCATAAGAAACTATTTGCAACTATGCGCACTGCTTACAAAATGTCAATTTTTTCTGTGCGGTATCCGCATAGTGAAAAATAATCATTGCTAGAAACATGAACATATGCTATAAGTAAAATATACTGTACACGTAATGACCATGTATCCAAGATTTTGGTTTGATGTCCAGAGATCTGTTGTGAAACTTAAATTTCTAGGTGCTTCTTGCACCATCATATGTATTTTTACTTCAAGATTTGCAACATGCTTTTTACAATCTTCATGTGTTGTCCTTTTGCTCATTACTCTAAACTGTGGCTGTAAATTGTTAACAAATTTCAAAAATCCTTCATGTTCAACAATATGAAACGGATACTTATGCTTGATAATCATTTCTGCCAAATCTTGGCGGCTTCTCTCCTAAGAGAATTTATAAACAATGACACCAGGTGTAGAATAAGAAAATTGCAATTTTTGCTGTGATTAAGTATTAAGATGTTTACTGCATTTTGTGTTTTTTAAATACTGAATCAAGTTGCTAGTTCCCGTTTTACTACCATCATACTTAAAGGGAGTTTTACAATATGTGCATCTAACACGATCCTCTAGTAATTTAACTTAGTTAAAAAAAAGAAAAAAAAATTCTAATATTTGCATTTTACTTTGTTTATCATCCTTTACAAAATGATTTTTTTCAAAAACCCATGATGGAGGTTTACCGCCTTTACGTTTATTGGTATCAGAGGTTATTTTGGTAGAGGTTACTTCAGTAGAGGTTACTTCAGTAGAGGTAAAGGTTGCTCCAGTTATTTCTAGACTTTCATCTTTACTATCAATTGGATTTATATTTGCTTCGTTACCATAATCTATACTTGTATCTTCGATTAAATCTATATTTTTTTTATTGTAACTAAATAAAATAGATCAATAATTATATTACAAAGTGTCCAATTCTTTTATATATTAGTTACAAAATATACCATAAATAATTCCATAGCTTATTTTTGTTCTAAAAAAAAAAGAAAAAAAGACTTACTAGAAACTAGTAGCCTTTTATATAGATTTTGATGTGATAATATTTCATGTGTTTCTTTCATAATTAAGATAAAAAATCAAATCGTGAATGTTATCAACTCAAGAAGCAGAAATAAAGAATTCATACTACAAAGATCACAAAGTCAAGACATTTTTAGACATGTACATATATATGCACATGCAAGAAAGAATTATTTTATTGAAGGTAAAAAATATAGACGATTGATGAGCATGTATATACAGTACATATAAGAAAGAATTATATTATTGAGAGTGAGAAATTCATATAATTGATGAGTACATATATACACGTATATGTATATACCATATTGTCATGAAATAATGCCCACTTGCGTGTTATTTAGAGTACACCTATAGGTGTTATTTCGAGATAAAGAAAGAAAATCCAGAAATTGATGAGCATGTACAGCACATGTAAGAAAGAAAATTCAGATGATTGATGAGTATACATATTACCGTGTTGTCGCGAAATAACGCACACTTGCATATTATTTAGACCCATAGGTGTTATTTTGAAATGAAGATAAAATTTCTCCTAACATGCTTATTATAACTACTTACTTGTTAGAATTCTAATATATGTCATATTTAGAGGATACGATTTTCTAAACCGTTATTTCACGGCAATACGGTACATACAAGAGAATTGTTGAGAAAATCCAGACAATTGATGGGCACTTATTGAAGATCCATATGTATGTACTGTATTGTCGCGAAATAACGCCCAACTGCACATTATTTTGAATATATGCTCATTATTTAGAGTATACTAGAACGTTACTATATTTTGTAAAATTTCTCTGTTATATCTAATTACTTGTTAGAACTCTAATATAGAGTGCATATCATTTTTGAATGCATAAACTACTTTGAAAGCATACATGCCATTTCAGAGTCACGATTCTCTAAATCATATCTATACCTGTTATTTCGCGGCAATGTACATGCAAGAGAATTATTTTAAGCATGGCAGCACATACAAGAAAGAGTATATCATTGAAGGTGAGAAAATCCAGGTGATTGATAATTGCTGCTTTTGATTCTGCATATTACTATTGTCTTCACAATGCTAATACGCGAAATTCATAGAATTTCGCAGACTTTAATTGTCGCACTAATTTGGTAATTAAAAAAGTTAC
Source organism: Racocetra fulgida (assembly GCA_910592135.1). NCBI lineage: Eukaryota > Fungi > Glomeromycota > Glomeromycetes > Diversisporales > Gigasporaceae > Racocetra > Racocetra fulgida. Next base: position 4,184 of record CAJVPZ010002496.1, on the reverse strand, counting down.
ATCTATTTCTGTGCAGGATGTAAGTTAAGCGTCAGATTTACTTCTCCTGAAAATGATGTGCAATTAGCATGGCACAGACGTAAATTCTGAAATTTTCCAAAAATCGGATAGATTGGGTGAATCAGTAGATCAAAGCGAAAGGTGAAATAGCAGAGAAAATGTAAATAGAATCGATTAGCTAGATTTTATAAATTTATTTCATATGCATTGAAAATTATATAAGCAGCTCGAATTTACCTTTAATAAAATTTAATTCAGTTGAGTTCCAAAACTCAGAAGTATCCAAGTAGATATAATATTTGTCGTTCATATTCTATCATTAATCTTGTCCTGTAAATTTTCACTAAAATTTCCCTGTTTGATTTTCAAAGAGAAAAAGTAAAAGAGTTAGTAATTACTGTAAAATCCATATTTATATAAAATCTGTAAATTGATTAAAGCTACATACCTTACGGAATTGAAGTATATCAAATTGAATCATGGTACCTTGAATTGAAATTCACGATCAGTATAGTAAATTCCAACTCCACCATGTCAAAAGAATAGAACAGTACTATTAGTAACTATTTAAAAGAGAAATAAGTAATGAGGGTAGAGTTATAAAAAAAACTTGTCTGAAATCCCAACTGCATACTCCGTGATCTCCACAGCACCAAGAAAATTCCCAAGACTTGACCAATTATTTCACGCCTTTTTCTAGCCTACCTTTTTCATCATAAAGTTGAACCAAACACAACCTTAGGCCCACTAAACCGCAATATCAAATAGGGTAGAGTTATAAAAAAAGACTTATCTGAAATCCTAACTGCGTACTCCGTGATCTTTGCAGTACCAAAAAAGTCCCAAAACTTGACCAAATTATTTCACGCCTCTTTCTAGCCTACCTTTTTCATCATAAAGTTGAATCAAACACAACATTAGGCCCACTAAACCGCAATATTAAATAAGTACTTAAATTTAATATTATTATTAAAGTACTTTAAATTTTATATTTTAAAATTTAATATATTTAATTTTTAAGTTTTTTTTTAAATACTTTAAATAAGTACTTATAATTACATCCCAGCATACCTTAGGCCCAATAAGCATTTATCAAGTATTTAGCAAGTACTTGACAAATATTTTTGACAAACTTTGTGATGTTGGATTTTGCCTATTCATAGTTTATAATTCTAGTATTAGTTTATAGTATTTGGTTGTATACTTTAATTTAGTTACTTCCCAACGTATGTACAAAAGTTATCATCAATCGATAACGCAGTTAAATGATATTCTGACTTTACAATTCTTCAGAAATTGAAACCTCTTTTATGAAGAGTTAAATAATTTATAATTTTAGACCCCTTTGCTGATTCAGGGACTACTGCCGAAGCAGTTTTGCAGTTGAATAAAGAAACTGGAACTAACCAAAGTTTTATTTTAATTGAGCAAGGTAATCCTGCAATGGTGACTCTATTGTTATAGTTATTACACGGTGTCAGACGTAACAATCCCGGGCCAATAAGTAAACAAAAAAAGCACAGATTGTTATATAAGACTGTGCAATAAAATAATTAATTTTTTTTGGCCATCACTTATATCTTCTATTCAATGTGTATAATGGTTATGATTTGTGCTAAAGATTAGGTTTTGGGTAAATTTCTCTTCAAAGTATAATACCCGGGTAAGAATTTTTTAAAATTATATCGGGTATGATTGGGTTTTACAGATCAATGAACAGAACCTGAACCTGACCCGATATTTTATTAGGCCCGACCTGAACTCAACCCGATCTATAACGGGTCTATAATTTGAACCCGACCTGGATCTGAACCCGACCTGACTCGCAAAATTTTGGGTTTGACCTGACCCGTCCCATATCCTAGTTTAGGTCATAGATAAATTAGTTTAAGTCTCTGTAGTGATGTATTAGTATATATGTAAAGCATTTGTCGCAATAAGTATATGTTAATAAAAACTAGAGGCATGACCTTACCTTAATATAAAAAAAAAAATTTTTTATTAAGGGGTAAGCTATACTATATTTAATCTGAAGATATCATATAACAAATTAGTTAACTATTAAAATAAAAAGAAAAAATCAACATACAAATAACAAATTAATTAAATTAGTATTTCTGTTATTACTATTTGACTAATATTCAGTATATCAAATAATATACTATATATATCATTTAACATACCAAATATCAGTTGAATAATGATCAAATTTTTGTTAGTGTAACAAAAAAAATTTTATACTTCCAAGCCAAGTCATAAACATTAATATACAAATAAACTCTTTTGTCTGTTTCTTTACCAAGATCTGATATCTTAGGTAAATAGATATTATTATTTGCTAATATTTTTATTAATTTGTCTATATTATAGCCAAAAAGTCAATTATCTTTCTTTGAATAAAGATACTTGAATACAGAAGCTAACAAAACATTTTCTGTAAAATTAAATCAAAATATTGAAAACTAAAATTTAGTAAATTATATTATAACTTAAAATCAACCTAAATTTAGTTAGATCGATTTTAAGTTATAATTAATAATATAAATATATAATTTATATATCATTTTTTTAGTAGTTTTCAGATATATAATTATTGAAATGCATATTTTGGGTTAGATTCTAATATATATTCTAAGTATTACAAGATAATTTGAGATGCTGTCTTGTTAGGTTTGTCAACTTGGTCCAATTTGTATCATATTTCTTATTCAAAAGCTTAACTAGTATAGAGATCATATTTTGGCTTAAGCAATCTTTTTGTTCATTCTACTTCACTTTGTAGTTAAGACCAAAATCATCACCTCTTTCATTGAGAATAAAGAAGAGTTCACTCTATTAATAATAAATTAATTTTGATTTAAAAAAAAAATATAAATATATATCAAATATAATTAATATATATATATTTTTTTTAATATTAAGATAATTACTTGAGGGTCTGGCATGTTTATTAACTTTGGTTGCAAATGCCAAGGCAATTACAAAACAACACCTGACTTTGTTACATTAATGAGAATATATTCTAACTATAACTTCACCTTTTAAGTGTCTAATTAAGTATCTACCTATTACTAGGTTTTATATTAGATACTATATCTATAATCTACTATTATTTGAGTTATTCAATTAAACCTTCTGATTAACTTAGCGCCATTAGATATTCTTCCAAAGAGAAACTGATACTAAAGCTCCTTAAGACTATTTTATCTTCGTGATAAATCTACTAAAGTGACCTATGTCCTACACATGTATTACTTGGATTTTTGATAATTTATATCTCAATCACAGCCAAGTATTTGTGATATTTTATTACTGCTACCATTACTTACTTCTTGCCTTTACAAAGTTTATCCAAACCTTAGCATCTACTTTATGGACTATCAACAGTACTTTGATGATGCTCTGAACTTCCAATCCATATAGCTCAGAAGAGACCAGTAAGCATCTTCTAATATTTTGAATGAATCCTTTTTCCTCTGGTTATTCAGCAGCTTAGTTGGTATAGTGCTTGTCAAATACTCAGTCCTTGTTTAGTTTGCTTTCAGTGTCTAGTTCTTCAGATGATAGTCTTTTACATAATGCTGTTAAAGATCTGTACTATCTCTCTACTCGGGACTTCTCAAGCAAGCTTTTATATCCTCTGATCTCTTGGATTAATTTGGCTGCTTTATCTGAGATTTATATAACTTATATATTATACTATATTCTATAACCTCCCAATACGAGTTGGTAAAATCAAGGTTACAAGTGCTGATCTAATCAATATATCATATAGTCTGCCATTATATATTCTGCAAATTTGAATTTTGTCACTAGTGGGATTCAAACTCTTGTTCTGCTGCTTGAGGATATAACAACTTACCAACTTCACTAAGTCATTACATCCTCTATATATAATTAATATATATTAAATATAATTAATTATTAATCATATTGTTTTTTTTTTTTAATTTTCTTTTTTTTATAATTCAGCAATCCTGCCCTTGTTTATTTGGGATTAAGTTATTCAAAATTACAAGTAACTTATCTCTAACTAAAGTAGATCCAACCAAACGAAGGACTCACCCACGTGATTTTATACATCAGATGCGACCTGCCTCAGTAGTTCTTGGCCTCCCTCCGGATCCTTAACTCACTAAGGATTTATTTCCCTTTGGTCATTGGCTGGCGACTACCCGCCTTGT